>BKCP01009737.1:1461468-1472108 GCA_008636005.1 Striga asiatica
AATAAATATTGGATTTCTTAATGTTTTTTTTTCCTTCCTTCCTTTACTTTTTCCCTGTTGTACTACGTTCAAATTTTTGTAGGCATGTATTGTTGAATTTGTTTGCATATCATGTATTAGTGTCTAAAATTCCCCCCAATCCTTCAATACTGTAATAAATAATTCATTTGTTTAGCTCGAGGGAGAGGAGGCTCAGAGGATGGCGAAACGACGTCTTGAACGTGAACGAGGTCGCAGAGAAGCAGTTGCTGATATGTCGGAAGACCTGTCTGAGGGGGAGAAAGGAGATCTGGTTAGTGACATGACAGCTCATGGTGAAAGCAACAGGGGCCGCTTGCCGAAAATTAGTTCTGTTGATAATATGGAGGCCTGGGTTAGTCAACAAAAGGGGAAACATCTGTATATTGTTTTAATAAGGTATGGTGTAATTTTTTTTTTATTTTTTCTTATTTATTTATTTTTTTTTGTTGGGTTGAAAAGAGTTGGTCATGACGTGCTTCCTGATGTATTCATTCAGATTAAGTTACCATGACATAGATACTTATCTCAAATTCCATGTATCAACGGTAAAAAATTTCTGCGATTAAGTGAGCCTCAGCCAAGCCACTAAGGATATGTTAGAATATGGACTTTCATGGTTTTTTTAAATGATGTAACATCCGCATTTTCCTATAACACTCGGATGCATGCTTTCTTGACAGTTGACACTTGTCTCATGCAGCCTTCATGGTTTAATACGTGGTGAAAACATGGAGCTTGGTCGTGATTCTGATACCGGGGGGCAGGTAGTGTCCAAATTCCATTTATATATCTCTGGGATACTTGATGTGTGCCACACCATGGAAGTTGGCCATGTTTTATTTAAAATTCAATTTCGTCTCCCTCAGGCTTGATTCTGTGATTTCATGTTGACAAAGGGGATTTCCTTGTTTGTTTTCTACAGGTAAAGTATGTTGTTGAACTAGCTAGAGCTTTAGGTTCGATGCCAGGTGTGTATCGTGTTGATTTGCTTACTAGACAAGTATCATCACCAGAGGTAGACTGGAGCTATGGTGAACCCACAGAGATGCTGCCTCCGCGAGATTCCGAAGGCTTGATGGATGAAATGGGAGAGAGTAGTGGTGCTTATATAGTTCGCATTCCATTCGGGCCAAAAGATAAATATATTCCAAAAGAGCTACTTTGGCCACACATTCCTGAGTTTGTCGATGGTGCTCTTAACCATATTATACAGATGTCAAAGGTTCTTGGGGAGCAAGTTGGTAATGGCAATCCAGTATGGCCTGTTGCCATACACGGACATTATGCAGATGCTGGTGACTCAGCTGCTTTGTTATCCGGTGCCCTGAATGTGCCCATGCTTTTCACTGGTCATTCACTTGGTCGTGATAAGCTGGAACAACTTTTAAGACAAGGCCGACTTTCACGGGATGAGATCAATTCTACATACAAAATAATGCGAAGGATAGAGGCAGAAGAGTTATCCCTCGATGCCTCTGAAATTGTCATTACCAGCACAAGACAGGAAATAGAGGAGCAGTGGCGATTATATGATGGTTTTGACCCAATACTAGAGCGTAAACTACGAGCACGGATTAGGCGTAACGTGAGCTGTTACGGTAGATTCATGCCTCGCATGGTTGTAAGTACACTTTATGATATAAGTTCTGCTTTGTTTTTTAGCATGTTGTGAAAATTCTTCTATCGTGGTGAAAAGTATCTGATACCAGGTTAAATTGCAGTAAGTTATTCATTAGGATTGTTCAGTGACTGTTCATTGTGACTTTTTACTAGAAGAAAATGTCAAAGAAGCTTCATGTACTGCTCATTTTTAAGTAAAATGCATGAAAGAGGACTGCACTGTGGTGCTAATGATTCATCATCCGTGAGTAGGGTCCTGTTTTCTGTTGCTGAAATTATTTTCCTCAATCCATTTGTTCGATAAAGCTCATATTTGGAAGATTGACATGATTTATTTGAATAGTGACAGTGAATCATAATAACATCAACTATTCATTTAGCTAGAAATGAACTGTGTGATGTATCTTGGAGTTCTCGTCTTCATCTGTAAACATACTTAATATTTTCCTTTCCATCAAATCTACGCCCTTTCTTTTTATGCTATTCTGATATCGCGTATCTGAGTGCCTAGTATTTATATGCAGGTAATTCCACCTGGAATGGAATTTCATCATATAATTCCACATGAAGGAGATATGGATGCTGAAACAGAAGGAAATGAAGATGGGAAGTCTCCAGATCCACCTATTTGGGCAGAAGTAAGACAGATCTTCACCAATTTAGCATTATGCGACAGTATTTCTATCTAGTCTACCATTTGTGAAAATATATCAACCTGCTTCTAGAAATTTTAAGCTTTGGGTCAATATAAAACAGGTTATATCTGTTAACCAATATATATTAATGCCATACACACAGATTATGCGTTTCTTCTCGAATCCGAGGAAGCCAATGATCCTTGCACTTGCCAGGCCAGATCCAAAGAAAAACCTAACCACATTGGTCAAAGCATTTGGGGAATGTCGCCCGCTAAGGGAGCTTGCTAACCTTGTAAGTAGCGTAGAATATGGATGTGCGGGAGTACTTTGTTGTCACCTAGAACTCATGTTGAATATTCTGTTCTGCAGACATTGATAATGGGAAATCGAGATAATATTGATGAAATGTCAGGCATGAATGCTTCTGTTCTTCTGTCAATTCTCAAGCTGATTGACAAGTATGATCTCTACGGCCAAGTGGCATACCCCAAACATCACAAGCAGTCTGATGTTCCTGACATCTATCGTCTAGCCGCGAAAACTAAGGTAAGCCCACGCCATGTTTCTCTTATTTTAAGATGGTTTATCGGTTATCAATCTGAACAATTATTAAAACTTGGTGAAACTTGAAAACGTTTTACTTTCTAGCAATTAACTTGAATGGTGTGGCAGTGCCATCTCTTGGAAAGTATTTCGTGATATCATTAAACTATCTTTACACGAGACGTTGGAGATATGATATCAACTCGTTATCACTTCACTGACTTATTAGTTAGTGAGTTTGTATCAGTCTCATCTATTCTAATAGAATTGTTGTGGCTTTTTGTGGCACCTAGGTGGATTTTTTCCGCTATGTATCAATATTTGATTTTGGCCCCAACAGACAACAATGATAAACATCTATATATATATAAAAAGGTTTGATTATTTTTAAAATAGTAACTATTTTCCTCCAAAAAATTATTTACTATTTCGGAAAATTAATTTAACAATTTATGGTATATTTCAAATGATCACATATGATAAGTGCGGCTCATTATTTAAGGAAATAATTAAGTCATATTTTAAGATACCTTAATTACGAATTAATTAATATATGGTATATAGTGGACGAATTTATTTTTGGTATTGATGGTTGTTTCTATAGAAATAAATTATCAATATATGGTATAAAGTGAGCAAATTTATTTAGGTTATTTGATAACTGTTTTTTATTTTAAGAAATTTCTTGAAAAAGGTGTACTTTTTCTGTAATGGCTAATATATTGGTTTTTAGGCATGAGTTTCAATTTTTATTTCAATTTTTCGTATAAAATTAACATATTAAAATTACCGTAACTCTGACAAAATAATATGATATTTTGATATACTGTGCATGTATCGATATTTTTTTGTAGAAAAATATCTTTGGTCTCGATTTAATTCATTTTTTTGTTACGACATTTCAAATAATTTTTGTGTAAAATGTACTGTTTATTTTTTTTAGTATGATAAAGTGTGTCGATTTTTTTGGCATAAAAAATCTTATGACTTATTGCTTTTACTCAACTACTTAAATTTTTTGATTTGAATATTTTATACAAAATAAATTCATTTTAATTAATTAAAAAATATAATTTTTATATTTATACTTATTATTCACATATGTTTTTAAATATGAGATAAAATTTTACCAAAATAATTTTTTTATGGAATCACATTATAGTCAAATCGAATTTCTGAATAAAAATTTTGAAATGACACATATTTTGAAATGATACAATGTAATTTATTATCAATTATGTGCAAACGCACGTGATGTGTACTAATTTTAAATAGACATTATTATGTAATTTTGCACAATTTAAATTTTATATAAAAATTTTAATAAATTATATAGGTACATTGTATTACATATTGTTTCCATGTTTCTAATTTATAAATATTATTTAATGATAATTTTTAATTTATAAATATTAATTAATATCTCTTACCCGTGCATCGCACAGGATTCGTACTAGTTTGTTATCAACATATTTGTCTGCTTAACTACCTAGCACTCTCTTGGTTTCAAAAAGTCTTTAATCCTATTCATCATCTGGCTACCGCAATTTCAACTTTGAATTTCTTTAGTTCAGTGCCTGTGTCATGGTAGCATTGCCTGTTCCAGCTTGCAGTTAACCCCCATTACTTTATTACTTCCAACTCTGTCAAGTGTTATGTATTTATTTTAGTTAAGTTGCGTATTTAAGGATAGAATAAGGTTATGGGAGGGCTTTTGCTTCAGAACCTTTTATTCATGTGTTAAGGTTTTTTAAGGCATCGAGAAAAAGAGTAGAGGAGCATATCGGTGTCCTAAATTTTTTATCTCGTAATAATTTTCAGTTTCTGTTTTCTTCCCTCAATTAACCCTTATTCTTCACTTTAAGCTAGAGTATATAATTGAATCTTCTTTGGGATTCTTCCTCGAATGTCCTTAACATATGATTGATTTTGGAAAAAAAAGTGATATCTATCGAGACAAAAAAAGAAAAAAAATAAAAAATCGTAAGTGGATTAGAATATTTATATCCTTTCTGAGTTGGGGAGTAACTACTGAAGTTGCATTTATTAGCTTTGGGTTCAACTTTTTCAATTTTTCTATGATCATGAATGAAGGCTTGGTGAAATGAAATAAACTTGGAGAAGAGGATTGCTCTTGATCAGAAACACTAGCTTGGGTGTTGTTTAACATGGGGAAATTCACATTAGAACTTACGGCATTTTCTTCTGAAGATGTAGGGTCTCTACAGTTGCTCTCCCAGTCTGCCATAGAAAATAACCCTAGGTCTAAACCTAGGCAGTGTTATCAATTTTCCGCCGTGGCAGATATCTGCCTAATCATCATTAGAAATTTGTGAAGGATGGCTGTTATTACACGCCATGGCTGCCGCTATGGTGGGAGTTTAGCCTGCCGCCATCTTCCACCTTCCACCATTGATAACACTGAACCTAGGGCTCTGATACAATGAACAAAAAAATAGAAGAAAAATGTGGAAGAAAAATAGTTAGAAGTAATTCCTTTCTTCTTATGCTTTAATATGATTTACATCAGGCCTTTAAATAGAAGAGTGCACTAAGTCTCACTCTTTGATTCTAGGAGCAGCATCAGTAATTGAGAAGGAAAAGAAAAATAAAAAAAAAATCTGAAGAAATCAAATATTCTGAAAATCCAAAGAATTCAAATCATAATTCATGATTCCATGACATCAAATCTCTCAACTTTCCAACGTTTTCCTGTTCTTTAATTTTCAGTCTTCATTTCTATTTTTAATGCACCCTTACTTTATCACAGAGACTGTCACGTGTCGTCCTTCAGTTTCAGTATGTTTCTGAGTCTCATGTGGATGGGTGCAACCTTTATCCTTTGAACTGTGTAGGAGCTCAGAGTCATGGGTCAAGTTGTAGCTTGCACGCCCCATGTTTTAAGTCGATTGCGGGAGGACCCCTTGATAGTACAACATATAGAACAATAAAAGACCATTAACTTCCCTTTTACTTACAAAAGTAGGATGGGAAAAGAACCCTGCTTTCATTCAAAACCAATCTGGTCATTAGGATATTAAAGCCTTTCAATGTTATAAATAGAGTAGTGCCTTTATCTAAGGTAAGAATATTCTGTTTTATGTTGAGGAGCTGGATTAGATGTGGGCAAACAAGTTGTTTCCTTAGGCGATTTAAGTTGACTGTGATACTTTGCATGAGTTGTAGACAACGCATGGCGGGATATCAATGCATTCTATTTAATGGCTCTGATTGTTGGACTTCATCCTGCCACATCCTTTAGGTTGTGCCTAAATGCCCCTTTAGTTCATTTTTGTTCCTTTAGAGTTTTTCCCAAAGAAGCAAACTCAAATCATAAATTTAAAATCTCACTTTCTGCTTCAGCAATCACATTTAAACACGTCACAAAACAACTAGAAAAAATAATTACACATTTTTTGTACAATTTCTTATGTGACTCGCATAATTCCGCAACCATTATTATACTATTTGTATATTTCAAATTTATGATTTGAGTTCACTTCTCTCTCAAACTTTTCCATAATTATCTTATAGCAAATAAAAAAATTGAAATTGAAACCAAATCCATACGTAAACTTAGCTTCCAATAAGTTATTTATTTAAAAACTGATTCCAGAAGTCTTAAACAGTCTGTGGATATTAGGTATAAGTCTGCCCTACTATGATAACTCATTAGGTACTTTAATATGCTTGTTTCATGCTTAGGATTATTGCAATTTACAATAAGGCTGAAAGACATTCATTATATTTATATACAATGAAGCATTTGAAATGAGTCAGTATGCAGAGTTACTGTTGCAAATGGTAACTAAAACCAAAAACCAATCTTATTAAAGACCGGGAACTGCATCTGGTGTTATTTTGGAACTAATATTGATATATGTAATTACTCTTGCTGTGTATGTACAGGACAACACCAATTTTCCTCGTACCTGCTACTTGACATTTAAAATAAATTACAGTTTTTGGTTGACTTCAATGTTTATCATTATTTTTTTTTGACAGGGCGTTTTCATAAATCCTGCTTTCATTGAGCCATTTGGGCTTACCCTGATTGAGGTATACCTTATTGCTACCTCGTATTTAATCTTTTAATTCATGGAAATTGGAAAATCAAAATCTGATTTCTTTACATTGACAGGCTGCAGCTTATGGTTTGCCAATTGTTGCAACAAAAAATGGTGGTCCTGTTGACATACATAGGGTAATTTTCTAATGTTCTTACTATGTTAAAAAAACTGTAAGGTTTTTATGTCCTATTAATTTTTCGTGAAGCTTGCATCAATATTACTTTTTGTGTTACAGGTTCTGGACAATGGGCTCCTCGTTGATCCGCATGATCAGAATTCTATTGCTGATGCTCTTTTGAAACTGGTTGCCGACAAGCATCTTTGGGCAAAATGTAGGGCAAACGGTTTGAAAAACATTCACCTCTTTTCATGGCCGGAACACTGTAAAAACTATCTCTCAAAAATAGCGAGTTGCAAACCAAGGCAACCTCGTTGGTTGCGCAATGATGATGATGATGAAAATTCAGAATCAGATTCACCGAGTGACTCCTTGAGGGACATACATGATATATCTTTGAACTTGAAATTCTCCTTTGATGCGGACAAAACCGAGGGCAGAGAAAATGTAGATGACTTTGAAGACCGGAAAAGTAAGATTGAAAATGCTGTCATGACATGGTCCAAAGGCGTCACAAAGAATGCTCAGAAACCTGGAGATCAGAATTCCAATGCTGGCAAGTTCCCAGCACTGAGGAGGAGAAAGCACATTTTTGTGATTGCTGTAGATTGTGATGCGAGTTCGGGTCTCTCTGAAAGTGTTAGGAAGATCTTTGATGCACTAGAGAAGGAAAGGGCTGAAGGTTCGGTGGGATTTATATTAGCAACATCCTTCAACATTACAGAAATATGTTCTTTTCTTATTTCAGAAGGATTGAGCCCGACAGACTTTGACGCCTTCATCTGCAACAGTGGTGGAGATCTCTACTATTCATCCCTTAATTCGGAGGATAACAACCCGTTTGTTGTGGACTTATATTATCATTCGCATATTGAGTACAGGTGGGGTGGTGAAGGGTTGAGAAAGACCTTAGTACGCTGGGCAGCTTCTATAATAGATAAGAAGGGAGAAAACAAAGAGCATGTTGTTGTTGAAGATGAAAAGACTTCAGCTGACTACTGCTATTCGTTTAAAGTGCAGAAGCCTGGTGTGGTAAGTAAGCCTGTCCCCTTTCACATCTTCTTTTCATTCTTTTTCGAGCGATCAACTAATTCAACAACCATAATTGGTGGCATTTAACTTGAGGCTTTTGTTTTCAATGTAGATTCCCCCTGTAAAAGAAGTTAGGAAGCTTATGAGGATTCAGGCATTACGTTGTCATGTTGTCTATTGCCAGAACGGAAGTAAGATTAATGTAATTCCGGTCCTGGCATCTCGTTCGCAAGCTCTCAGGTTAGATTCTTGCTGAAGGATTCTGCATTCTTACTACATTTGTTTTATTTCCTCGCGTTCCACGGATGATGCAATGAATTTGAAAGTACTACTGTTGATAATATTTGATTTGAAGTTGGATCTTATTATATAACTTAATAACATGTAATAAAAGCAAAAGAATTCAATTTAATTTATTTTTTATTCTAATACTGAGTTTGTTTTGTTCAATGAAATGCATTGAGATGTCGTATATATAGTGCGCGCTGACACACACACATAAAAGGCAGAGTTGTATGACATAAAGTCAATCATCTTTAAAGTAGAAAAATTATGCATGATGTGGAATATTAATACCTTGTAAAATATTAAATGAATACCATTACCAATAAAGTTTACGTGGTCGCTCTATAATTTACTTGAAATTTGGGTTAAATATCTATATGGGTATGGCCAGTAAGTTTTATATAGAATGATAATGGAAATGCATTAGATCTTGATCAGATCCAACTGTTTGAAGTTGACATTGAGGATTAATTGGGATGTTTCTCTAGAAATTGACACGTTTAGCATACTTTGTGCTTTTACATTACCAAAATCTCATTTTTCATTTTCATCGTTTTGTTTGCATCATTCATGTACTAGAGGAAGAAAATAGGAATAACGACTAGTGAATTTATCAAATTAAAAAGCTAAACAAAACATGGGAGCGGGAAAATATAGGATACCTTTTTATAGATTATTGCTTAATCATATATATAGAGAGAACAAGGTCGTCTTTACTTTATGAGCAACCTAACCCTCCTCAATGGCTTATTCTTTCAATTTACATGGAAATTGGCGTTGTATAGCAGCAGCCAAATGCATTTATATCTGTCTTGGTTGTCTATTAAGTTCTTCTGCAACTTGATAATCTGTTTGTGAATTCTGGTTCACATTTGGGCTCTCAATAATGTTATACAATAGAGCACTTGTGTACGGTTCCAAAATAAATATTTCATCTAAGAGGGAAACATTGTTATCTAAATCAACCATATGAGAACCACAATCTTGTAGATAAAGTGGCATTGTTCAAGCCTTTTGTACCTCTCAGTTTCTTAGGGATTTAGGCTCCCCTCCCTGCCAGTCTACCATGAAACCTATTAAAGAAAGAAATAATAGACCATATTGCATTATTTAGTAACAGTTGTCGTGAAAAATTAGCTGATGGAACCTATTAAAGAAAGAAATAAGGGATCATATTGCATTGTTTAGTAACAGTTGACATGAAAAAATATCTGATGGAACCTTTTAAAGAAAGAAATAGGAGATCATATTGCATTATTTGGTAACAGTTGTCATGAAAAATTAGCTGTGCTTCAAGTATTCTTTAATAGTAAATTGTAGGTTATTTATTTGTCTATTGTCGAGGGCATCCCCATTTTCTGTGATTTTGACTGCACACGAATGAATTCAATTAGCAGTTTCTTAGCGAGGACTTTTAATTTGCATCTGTCAATTCTACTATTCGAATTCCTTTGCATTTATTTTAAGAAAAATGCTACAAGTACATATAATAAATGTACATAGAGGTGTACATAACACTCACATGGAGTGGGGTCCACTATATTTTTTACTTTTGGTGGGACCCACTTAATGTGAGTGTTATGTAAACCTTTATGTAAAGTATTGTGTACTTATAGCATTTCTCTTTTTTTAAACACCCTACTTCAAACAAAACTTGTAGTTGACATCTTTCGGTAAGAAACCTTTGAAATTTTGTCGGAGCTTTCTGTTTCTTGGTTTAAACACAATAAATAAATGTATGGTTCATAGGTACTTATACCTTCGCTGGGGTATGGACCTGACAAAAGTGGTGGTATTTGTCGGGGAAAGTGGAGACACTGACTACGAAGGTTTGCTTGGAGGCATTCACAAATCCGTGGTGCTGAGTGGAGTTTGCAGCAGCTCAAGCAACCAGCTTCACGCCAACCGAAACTACCCACTTTCTGATGTCATTTATTATGAAAGTCCCAATATTCTGAGAACTTCCCAAGGATGCAACAGTTCTGACATCCGAGAATTACTGGAAGAAGTTCTTAATGGCTGAGTTTGCAGACCAAACTTTACGTTTTCAGCTCTTCAAGTTCAACTGCTTGGTTTGGCTTGAAACGGTAAACTGTGGGAGCTGATGTAATTTGTATTGGTGAATTTGGATTTAACAATTTACGGCGATAAGTACCCGTCGATGTGGCTGAGGTGGGAGTCAGCATCATGTTTTTTATTCGTTTCTATTTTGTTTTTGACTCCATGCACGTGAATAAGTATGGCCATATTAAAATTAATTGAGAGTATGGCATATACTACTATGTTGTCCGGCTAAGGGCATCTTCACACTAT
>BKCP01009737.1:1488928-1499190 GCA_008636005.1 Striga asiatica
ACACGATGCGTCTACATACAAGGAGAACGGAAGAATCCAACGAGCAAGTTTGTAGTTGCGAAGCTGCGAGCTGCAGTGAGTTTTAATAAAAGAAAGAAGAAGCTACGGATTGCATTAAAAGAAAGAAGTTGAGACCCTTTTCTGAAGAAGTTTCCACGGGTTTAAAAGAAAAATGAGCATGGCGATGATTTCGAACCTCAAAGGAGTCGTCACACGGTGCAAGTTCTCCGACACCGATGTAAGGAATCGTGGGGGCTGTAGATATGACTTGGGTACGGTTCGCAAGGTTGCGCAGGCATGAGTCCGGCAAGAAGTAACTGCAAGACGTTCATATATGAGAAGAAGAAGGTAGTCGTGAGTAAGGAAAAGTGCGATAAATTGTGGTTGCAGGGTGTCCCTCAATCAGATCTGTATTGGACAAGTAATAAGCCTACCTCAGTCAAGACAAAAAATAGCCACATAGGATTTTGCAAACAGGTCAGACAATTCTTGCGCGACAAGTTTAAAGGAAAGAAATAGAGAGCAGCGTGAAACTGCAACATTTTTTTTTTCTTTTTTTAAAAAAGGAAGAAGTTGCGACATATTATATGAAAAAGTGGCCACAGGGAAAGGTGCAGCGACAAGTCTTGTTGTGGGGCCGTCCCTACTCAACCGCTCGACTCATTGACAGCGGAAGCTTTTCTTGAGCTCGACCGACCCGCTTGCTAGCCCTCTCGACTTCCAGGTGCTGATGCTCGTCTACAGTGGGCTCCCGAACCGCTGTCCGAGCTCCCAGGCTGATCCAATCAACTTCTTTCAGGTCTGTTCTTCAGCCCGGTTAAATGTAACCGGAATCCGACCGAAGAATGGAAGAAGAGAGACACGAAGTCGTCTCTCCCGGCTCAGATAGCCCTTGAGCCCGGCACCCTCGGTAAGTCTTGGCTCGGCGGTGGTCAACGAACGGCGGCCCCGCTTCCTCAGCCCTTCCCCGGGCTGCACCTCACTCACGAGCCCCGCACCCGGTCCTCTGTCGCGATGCCCCTCCTCTCTCTAACAGATTCGCCGGAGGCCCTACACAAGGACTTTGGCCGGCGGGTTGAGCAGAGCGACAGTGACGGCACAAGGGCTTCAAGACGGCAGCACTCACAGCGACAAGACGATGGCTCTCTCGGAAAAGGTCACGAAGAAGGTATATAGGTAGAAGTCAGGTTTCTTACAGAGAGAGAAAAGAGAGAGGCGTTGTGCGAGAGAGAAGAGAGCAGAGTGTTTGTCGTCTGTACTGTCAGTAGGCGGAGAGATAGAGATAGGTTTATATGGTGTGAGTGAGTGGTTGGGATTTAATCCCTTAATCCAACGGTATGGATTAATTCGGGTGAGTGAGGGCCAGGCGCAGACGGGATTTGGGCCGGGGCTTCCTTGAGCCTGAGATTTAGGGCCAAATTCCAACATTTCTCCACCGATTTGGCCCACCACCGAATACCGAATACCTTGAGGGACCGGAGGACTTTCATCATCGCCTTACGACACATGCACTCAATCACCATAATCAAAGTTCAATGTCCTCATGCATGACCTAAATTTTTCAACAGACAAACACTTAGTTCCCATATCAGCGGGGTTAAACTCGGATGCAATTTTTTCAAGATTAACTAAGCCTTTAGAAACAATATCACGTATAAAATGAAATCTAACGTCTATATGCTTAGTGCGATCATGAAAAACAGGATTTTTACACAATTGAATCCCAGATTGGCTATCGGAAAACACAACAACATCTTTTTCAAGCAAACCGATTTCACACAAGAGACCCTTCAACCAAACAGCCTCTTTCAAGGCTTCAGTAACAACCACATATTCAGCTTCGGTCGTAGACAAAGCAACAATATGTTGTAGTTGTGATTTCCAACTTACACAAGAACCACACAAAGTGAAGACATAGGAAGTTGTTGATTTTCTATTATCTCTATCATTAGCATAATTAGAATCAACATAGCCAACAAGTTTAACACCCTCAGAACACTTAGAAAATTTCAGCCCAACATGCATAGAACCATTTAAATAACGCAACAACCACTTAAGAGCTTCCCAGTGAGGCATACCCGGATTAGACATGTACCTACTCAAACAACTAACAGCATATGCAATATCCGGCCTAGTACTAACCATGAGATACATCACAGAACCAATTGCATTTGAATACGACACATTCTTCATCAAATCACTTTCAGAATCGGTCTTAGGAGACTGATCCTTACTTAAAATAAAATGGGCAGCAAGTGGGACATTCACGGACTTAGCGAACGACATAGAAAATTTACTCAAAATCTTCTCAACATAAGAAGTTTGATTAAGAAAAATCACATAATTTTTCCTATCACGAATAATGTTCATTCCAAGAATCCTTTTAGCATCCCCAAGGTTTTTCGTATCAAAATTATCACTTAGACATTTTTTAACATGCTCAATTGACTTATTACACGGACCGATCAGCAACATATCATCCACATAAATGAGCAGAGAAACAGGAACATTAGCATCTTCTTTAAAGTACAAACAATGATCATAAGAACTCCTCTTAAACTTTAAAGAAAGCATGAACGTATCAAACTTCTTGTTCCATTGCCTAGGAGATTGTTTCAAACCATATAAAGATTTCTTTAACAAACACACATAATCAGATTTCTTAGCATCCACAAATCCAACAGGTTGTTTCATATAAATTTTCTCATCCAATTCACCATGCAAAAAAGCAGTTTTAACATCCATTTGCTTCAATTCCCAATCAAAATGAGCAACTAATGCAAGCATGATGCGCATAGTGGTGAACTTAACAACAGGTGGAAAAATCTCGGTATAATCAATACCTTCACGTTGAGTAAACCCTTTTTCCACGAGTCTAGCCTTAAATCTAACAGAATCATTTTCTTGTTTAACCTTATACAACCATTTGCAATCCACTAAGGAACATTTATCAGGTTTAGGAACAAGAGACCAAGTATGATTCACATGCAACGAATTAATTTCTTCACGCATAGCATTCCTCCATTGCACAGAGTTAACATATTTTAGGGCTTCCTCATAAGACTTAGGCTCACAATTATCAATAGACTCGAAAACACCAAAAGCATATGAAGTCATGTGAAAATCATCAAACTTAGAAGGTTTCTTACGTTCCCTTCTAGTCCTATCTCTAGCAAGTTGATAATCATGTAAATCAACATCATTTTCAGGCACATTTTCCACATATTCATATGCACATCAATATTTTCAGCATTTTCAGCATGCTGATTTTCAGTTTCAGCACGCACAACTTCAATTTCAGCAATTTCAGCAGGCTGATTATCAAGCACAGCACGTTCGGTTTTAATTTCAGCATGCAAATTTTCAGAATTATTGAAATCACTTAAACCGGGAAATTGCTCCACCGCATTTGGAGCATTTTCAGATTCATCAGGCAAAGAAGCATTTAAACATGGCATTTCAGATTCGTTGAACACAACATCACGACTTATCACGACCTTAAAGCCGGGTACACTTCTAAGCCACAATCTATAACCTTTAACACCTTCAGGATATCCTAAGAAAACACATTTCATTGAACGAGGTTCACGTTTATCAAGTTTATCCTAAGAAAACACATTTCATTGAGATGTCGTATATATAGTGCGCGCTGACACACACACATAAAAGGCAGAGTTGTATGACATAAAGTGAATCATCTTTAAAGTAGAAAAATTATGCATGATGTGGAATATTAATACCTTGTAAATATTAAATGAATACCATTACCAATAAAGTTTACGTGGTCGCTCTATAATTTACTTGAAATTTGGGTTAAATATCTATATGGGTATGGCCAGTAAGTTTTATATAGAATGATAATGGAAATGCATTAGATCTTGATCAGATCCAACTGTTTGAAGTTGACATTGAGGATTAATTGGGATGTTTCTCTAGAAATTGACACGTTTAGCATACTTTGTGCTTTTACATTACCAAAATCTCATTTTTCATTTTCATCGTTTTGATTTCATCATTCATGTACTAGAGGAAGAAAATAGGAATAACGACTAGTGAATTTATCAAATTAAAAAGCTAAACAAAACATGGGAGCGGGAAAATATAGGATACCTTTTTATAGATTATTGCTTAATCATATATATAGAGAGAACAAGGTCGTCTTTACTTTATGAGCAACCTAACCCTCCTCAATGGCTTATTCTTTCAATTTACATGGAAATTGGCGTTGTATAGCAGCAGCCAAATGCATTTATATCTGTCTTGGTTGTCTATTAAGTTCTTCTGCAACTTGATAATCTGTTTGTGAATTCTGGTTCACATTTGGGCTCTCAATAATGTTATACAATAGAGCACTTGTGTACGGTTCCAAAATAAATATTTCATCTAAGAGGGAAACATTGTTATCTAAATCAACCATATGAGAACCACAATCTTGTAGATAAAGTGGCATTGTTCAAGCCTTTTGTACCTCTCAGTTTCTTAGGGATTTAGGCTCCCCTCCCTGCCAGTCTACCATGAAACCTATTAAAGAAAGAAATAATAGACCATATTGCATTATTTAGTAACAGTTGTCGTGAAAAATTAGCTGATGGAACCTATTAAAGAAAGAAATAAGGGATCATATTGCATTGTTTAGTAACAGTTGACATGAAAAAATATCTGATGGAACCTTTTAAAGAAAGAAATAGGAGATCATATTGCATTATTTGGTAACAGTTGTCATGAAAAATTAGCTGTGCTTCAAGTATTCTTTAATAGTAAATTGTAGGTTATTTATTTGTCTATTGTCGAGGGCATCCCCATTTTCTGTGATTTTGACTGCACACGAATGAATTCAATTAGCAGTTTCTTAGCGAGGACTTTTAATTTGCATCTGTCAATTCTACTATTCGAATTCCTTCGCATTTATATTAAGAATAAATGTACATAGAGGTGTATATAACACTCACATGGAGTGGGGTCTACTATATTTTTTACTTTTGGTGGGACCCACTTAATGTGAGTGTTATGTAAACCTCTATGTAAAGTATTATGTACTTATAGCATTTCTCTTTTTTTAAACACTCTACTTTAAACAAAACTTGTAGTTGACATCTTTCGGTAAGAAACCTTTGAAATTTTGTCGGAGCTTTCTGTTTCTATGTTTAAACACAATAAATAAATCTATGCTTCCTTGAGCCTGAGATTTAGGGCCAAATTCCAACATTTCTCCACCGATTTGGCCCACCACCGAATACCGAATACCTTGAGGGACCGGAGGACTTTCATCATCGCCTTACGACACATGCACTCAATCACCATAATCAAAGTTCAATGTCCTCATGCATGACCTAAATTTTTCAACAGACAAACACTTAGTTCCCATATCAGCGGGGTTAAACTCGGATGCAATTTTTTCAAGATTAACTAAGCCTTTAGAAACAATATCACGTATAAAATGAAATCTAACGTCTATATGCTTAGTGCGATCATGAAAAACAGGATTTTTACACAATTGAATCCCAGATTGGCTATCGGAAAACACAACAACATCTTTTTCAAGCAAACCGATTTCACACAAGAGACCCTTTAACCAAACAGCCTCTTTCAAGGCTTCAGTAACAACCACATATTCAGCTTCGGTCGTAGACAAAGCAACAATATGTTGTAGTTGTGATTTCCAACTTACACAAGAACCACACAAAGTGAAGACATAGGAAGTTGTTGATTTTCTATTATCTCTATCATTAGCATAATTAGAATCAACATAGCCAACAAGTTTAACACCCTCAGAACACTTAGAAAATTTCAGCCCAACATGCATAGAACCATTTAAATAACGCAACAACCACTTAAGAGCTTCCCAGTGAGGCATACCCGGATTAGACATGTACCTACTCAAACAACTAACAGCATATGCAATATCCGGCCTAGTACTAACCATGAGATACATCACAGAACCAATTGCATTTGAATACGACACATTCTTCATCAAATCACTTTCAGAATCGGTCTTAGGAGACTGATCCTTACTTAAAATAAAATGGGCAGCAAGTGGGACATTCACGGACTTAGCGAACGACATAGAAAATTTACTCAAAATCTTCTCAACATAAGAAGTTTGATTAAGAAAAATCACATAATTTTTCCTATCACGAATAATGTTCATTCCAAGAATCCTTTTAGCATCCCCAAGGTTTTTCGTATCAAAATTATCACTTAGACATTTTTTAACATGCTCAATTGACTTATTACACGGACCGATCAGCAACATATCATCCACATAAATGAGCAGAGAAACAGGAACATTAGCATCTTCTTTAAAGTACAAACAATGATCATAAGAACTCCTCTTAAACTTTAAAGAAAGCATGAACGTATCAAACTTCTTGTTCCATTGCCTAGGAGATTGTTTCAAACCATATAAAGATTTCTTTAACAAACACACATAATCAGATTTCTTAGCATCCACAAATCCAACAGGTTGTTTCATATAAATTTTCTCATCCAATTCACCATGCAAAAAAGCAGTTTTAACATCCATTTGCTTCAATTCCCAATCAAAATGAGCAACTAATGCAAGCATGATGCGCATAGTGGTGAACTTAACAACAGGTGGAAAAATCTCGGTATAATCAATACCTTCACGTTGAGTAAACCCTTTTTCCACGAGTCTAGCCTTAAATCTAACAGAATCATTTTCTTGTTTAACCTTATACAACCATTTGCAATCCACTAAGGAACATTTATCAGGTTTAGGAACAAGAGACCAAGTATGATTCACATGCAACGAATTAATTTCTTCACGCATAGCATTCCTCCATTGCACAGAGTTAACATATTTTAGGGCTTCCTCATAAGACTTAGGCTCACAATTATCAATAGACTCGAAAACACCAAAAGCATATGAAGTCATGTGAAAATCATCAAACTTAGAAGGTTTCTTACGTTCCCTTCTAGTCCTATCTCTAGCAAGTTGATAATCATGTAAATCAACATCATTTTCAGGCACATTTTCCACATATTCATATGCACATCAATATTTTCAGCATTTTCAGCATGCTGATTTTCAGTTTCAGCACGCACAACTTCAATTTCAGCAATTTCAGCAGGCTGATTATCAAGCACAGCACGTTCGGTTTTAATTTCAGCATGCAAATTTTCAGAATTATTGAAATCACTTAAACCGGGAAATTGCTCCACCGCATTTGGAGCATTTTCATATTCATCAGGCAAAGAAGCATTTAAACATGGCATTTCAGATTCGTTGAACACAACATCACGACTTATCACGACCTTAAAGCCGGGTACACTTCTAAGCCACAATCTATAACCTTTAACACCTTCAGGATATCCTAAGAAAACACATTTCATTGAACGAGGTTCAAGTTTATCAAGTTTCATGTGACAAAATACAGCACAACCGAAAACACGCAAGTTTGAAAAATCAATTTCTTTTCCAGACCAAACAAACTCAGGACACTTACCATTTAAAGGCACAGAGGGCGACCTATTTATCAAATATGCAGCAGTTAAAACGGCCTTACCCCAGAACTTTTTTGAAAGACCCGAGCTAGACAACATACACCTCACCCTTTCAAGTAAAGTTCTATTCATCCGCTCGGCAACACCGTTTTGTTGAGGGGTGTAAGGCACGGTTTTATGCCTTTGAATACCGGATTGAGCACATAATTCATCAAACATATTATTGTAAAATTCAAGCCCATTATCAGTCCTAAGAATTTTTATCTTTTTACCGGTTTGGTTTTCAATCAAGATTTTCCAAGTCTTAAACGTTTCAAACACATCAGACTTATTTTTCAAAAGGAACACAAAGACCTTCCTAGAAAAATTATCAATCACAGATAGGAAATACCTACTTCCGCCATGTGTCGGAACACTAGCGGGACCCCAAACATCGGCATGCAAATATTCAAGTATATCCGAACACATAGAGGGTTTAGGGGAAGGTGAAACAAGAAATTTAACACGTTGTTGCTTGCCAAGTACACAGGAATCACAAAACGGCACACAAGATAATTTATCTTTATTAAAACAGCCCGCTTTATGCAAAATTTGAAGACCACGGCTACTCATATGACCTAAACGTCTATGCCAAATATCAGTTTGGTCCTTATGAACAACATTCACAGAAATTTCAGCATGTGATTCACAAGTAGCAGTACAAACATACAATTTTTTCCTTTTTTCAGCTTTGAAAATAACCAATGAACCTTTCAAAATTTTCATAACCCCTCTACCACATTTACCCTCTAACCCGTCATCCTCAAGGGCAGCACAAGATATCAAGTTATGGCACAAGTCGGGAACATGACGAACATTTTTCAAACAAAGCACATAACCGGAATCAAACTTAAGGCACACATCACCAATACCAACAACATCACAAAGTTTCTCATTTGCCATAGAAACAGAGCCATTTTTAACAACTTTGTAGTTAGAAAACAAATTTCTAAATGGAGACGTGTGAAAAGTGCAACCGGAATCAACTAGCCATTCATTTTCACACAAATAAGAATGCATAGAATTCACATCAGCATACATTTCACACATTTCAGTCACCACAAACACATCACCAAGATTATTACTACACGAGGCCACATTCGCTTGGTTCTTATTCGATTTAGTGCACTCTTTAGCATAATACCCTGTGTCACCACAATTGTAACACTTACGATTTTTGGGACGGGATTTAGAACGACTTTTTCCCTTACCCTTTTTCTTTTCAGGTTGGTTACCATTATTATTAGAGGGCTTTTGATTTTGAAATCTATTTTGTTGCCTCCCTCTAACAAAATGAACCTCACCTGAATTTCTACTCCCCTTATGAGCTTTTAAATCCAACTCTTTACTTTTTAACCCATTCACAACAGTTTCAAGTGTCACATTGTCCCTACCATACTTAATAGCAGATTTGACATCACTGTAAGAATCAGGAATAGCATTTAAAAGCACAATAGGAGTATAATCATCAATATGCTTATCACCAGTCAATTTAATGTCCTGAACAAGTTTAGTAAACACATCAAGATTCTCATCAATTTCTTTTGAAAGATCAAGTTTAAACCGGAAAAATTTTTCAAGTAAGAACAATTTACTCGGCAACGAAGTTTCAGTGTATAGTTCTTCTAATTTTTCCCACAAATCTTTAGCAGAATCAAGTTTACCAACTTTTCTAAGCACAGAGTCAGACAAATTCAAGATAATTAGCGAATAAGCAAATTGATCCTTTTCAGCAATTATCTTCAGACTCATCGGGTGAAAACGAGCCATCAACGACTTTAAACACCCTCTGCATTAATATCCCTTTCATTTTTGTTGCCAAATTGAAAAATCAGATTTCCCGTCAAACGGGGCCAAATTAAAGGCTAGAAATGAAGCCTATTTCACATAAAACACACCAGTCCAAATAAGAAAATAGCAGCAAAATTACAGCAACTAAAACACACAATATTCAGCCCAAAAACAGATTTTTCAGCAGTTCAAATCACACAGATTTTAGCCAGATTAATATTCAGCTCGATAAACACGCAGTTTTCAACTCCAATTAATTTCCAGCAGTATAAACATGCAATTTTCAGCACAATGAACAGCAGCAACTTGACAAAAAATCACAGGAAAATTAATTAAACACTCAGCAGCACAAATGAGGCACACAGACCCCAAAAAATAGAGAAAAAACAGCACCGAGCAAATTTTATCGAGATTAAGCAATCAAAGCAGCAAAAAATACAGAATTTAATGCTACTAACAATGAGAAAATAGCCACAGGCTCAGAACAACAAGGATAAACACATTAACACATAGCATGCATATCTAACCTAGTGTTCTAGCAGCTAATTTCCCAACAAGCAATCCCCGACCAGGGGCTACAACTACGAAAGCTGTAAAAGGTGGGTTCAAGCCAATTTACCAGAGCGAGCCCTACGTGTTAGGTGCTCGACTTACCAGTGCGGTGACGGGACGGCTCTGATACCACTGTTGTGAGGCCGTCCCGACTCAACCGCTCGACTCATTGACAGCGAAAGCTTTTCTTGAGCTCGACCGACCCGCTTGCCAGCCCTCTCGACTTCCAGGTGCTGATGCTCGTCTACAGTGGGCTCCCAAACCGCTGTCCGAGCTCCCGGGCTGATCCAATCAACTTCTTTCAGGCCCGTTCTTCAGCCCGGTTCATTAAAAAACTAAACACACTTATAAATTTCTAGTGACAGCAAGTCTCAAAAGGAAAAAGCAACAACAGGCTGCAGAAATTGCCCAAAAAA
>BKCP01009737.1:1506773-1550230 GCA_008636005.1 Striga asiatica
CACGTACCCCACAGATATACATCGTGTGTCACAAGTCCATCGAGCGCATTTGAAGCATCCACCTAACCTTTTTGCTCTTCGTTTCTTTGCATAAGTACTTTTACCCATACCTGGCATATATTTATATGAATTTGGAAACTCTCCAGACAATCGAACTTGTGCTTCGATCAACCATCTAACATCATTTGGAAATACCATTATTCATTAGCATCCTCAATCTTTCTAATCGAGATCGATAAATCCTTTTTATGATATTTTTCGGAAGAAAAGAATAATATTTACGGATATTTGAGAGTGCTAAATCCATTTGTAAATTCGGACCTTTGTTAAAGAAAATTGAATGAATTACCTGATAATTTATAGAAAAATATGATGCGTATGAGATACGACTCTGGACTTAAACAGTGTTCAAAAGTATGTGTGTCAGACATCATGATACGATTCTGGATTTAAACAGTGGTTAAAAGATATTATACCAGAGCCTACACTTAAAGTGCATTTATTGCCGCCGAAAGATGATGTGAAATGTTTGTGATAAACATGTCACAACGAATTATTGTGATCACTTTAAAAATGTTTACCGATATTATTGATGATGGTTTGCATGATGAACTTATTCTTTGTGATATGAGATGCTTGTTCCCGATTGGTGAAAAATATTACTAGCTAAATATTTGTGAATCGATATATGATCAATCTGAGTATGAAAGGGTACGATATATATGGGCCCACTACCCCTCCATGTGTGCTACTAGATATTATGGATCCACTAGATAGCCACATGTGTGTGATTCGTAACCTGAAGTTACGAGATGATTTGATCAAAGAATGTGTATATGACATGTAACCTGAATTTACGAGATGGTTTGATCTAAGGATGACACAAGATGATTATGAAAGAATGAAAATAAGTGTCATATGAAAGTGATGAAGCTAGTAATATACTCACCTGATATGATGAACTCTTGAAAGAAAAATGTGCACACTACAAATGATATGAGTTCAAAGTCCTCCAAATATAAGTTGAAATCAAGAACAAAATAGAGACTATATGAACTCCCCTCAAGAAATTCAATACTAAAAATACAGATCAGGAATCTGTTAAGATGAGGGAGAGAATCAATGATTGAAATTTGGAAATGATATATGCATCACAGTGAAAGTGTGCAAATCATAAACTATATGATACTGATGATGATGAATTATATGAAATGATATGATAGTGGAATAATACGCTGGAAGCATTGGTATTGTGCAAATTGAAATTCCCCGAATAAGTGATGAAAGAGGGTATATTTACTATTGTTGAAATCAATTGATAATGAGATATCTCAATATACTACGGGGAATAATGGAAATGAATAAGTGTCGACACAAACAAATGAATAGCGCTATATAAATGATATTGACGAGAATGAAATCAGCTAAAATGTAAATATTGGGAACTATTGGCAGTAACACCATTGAAATCAATTGATGATGAGAATGAGTTTAAGAATAAACATTGCACAAAGCATGATATGACATATTGTCATGAATACCATCAGTATCTGAAAATCTGAACGAATTTATATGATACTCATACAAATTATGGAAAGATTATTATGGTGAATATATGAAATACGCGTTGTACTCTTTTTCCCTTGGCTAAGGTTTTGTCCCATTGGGTTTTTCTAGCAAGGTTTTTAATGAGGCAATAAGGATAGCGTATTCACATGAATAGTGTACTCTTTTTCCTTCATTAGGATTTTGTCCCACTGGGTTTTTCCTAATAAGGTTTTAACGAGGCATATTCATGGTATCATGAGCACTATTGGATAAATAATATGATTCCTCACGGTGATAAGAGAGACTGGAGTAGCTGTACTCTTTTTCCTTCGATCAAGTTTTTTCCCACTGGGTTTTCTTGACAAGGTTTTAACGAGGCAGCACACATGGATACTCCACTAAAGGTGATCTATTTGAGGGGGAGCAAAGTTGTGCTTCCACGATGATCAGATTTTGTCCAACCGAGTTTTCCTGACGAAACAATGTTATGATTTCACGATGATCAGGTTTTATCCCACCGGGTTTTCCTGACATGTTGAAGCAACGGTACCTGATGGCCACAAGATACACTTGAAGATGTACAGATTGGGCTTTATTCAAATTAGTTAAAATATGTTTAGAAAATAGTCATTCAAGGGGGAGTGTTATAAAATAATAAAATAATGTATGTGAATGACTATTTTGCCCTCGATGTATTTGTATTATTACGAGTTGTGCCATCAGAAGTTTCCTATAAATAGGACCTTCAGTTATAATGAAAATCGTACCTAAGAGAATACATTTTCTCTATTCTCTCTCTTTCTCTCTAGTTTTATAACAGTATCAACTTCTTAGAATTTTTGGGCTAAGTTTAATAGGGTAAATAAATTATTTTCTGATTCTGCGGAAAATTGTTTTATTTATCATAAATCCGTTAGTTGTTGAAAACTTATGAAACTTGACTGGAGTACTTGTTTTATGTGTGTTTCAGGCTGTTAAAAGATGGGAATTTTTGGAGTTCAATTTGGTTTGGTTTTAACTGAAATTCGATAATTGTTGAAACTTGTAAGAACTTTTAAAATTCGTACAGTTAATATCCAGGGCCGAAATTTTGACATGTTTCCACTCTCATATTGTAGTCTGTGATATAAAAATTTCATAGGTTAATTCATTCATTTAATCTGGTTGCTAATTTATGCTCGTTTTTGCCATAATCTTGATCGAATTTTATAGAATAGCACAGTTTGAGTTTGGGGCTGAAAATTTGTGGTATTGCTTAATTCTTGGAGGTGGAATTTTGTTGAAAATTTCAGAGTTAAATTCGTACGATAACCTGACCAACCTAATTTTGTGATTAAAATCTAGTGTTTTTAAATATATGCCTTTTGCAATAAAAACTGTGAATCGACTCGTTTTCCGGTTCTTTAAGTGTTTGACTTGGTCAATGTTTGTTTTGGATTATGTGAACTCCCATGCATATTTGGTTGAGTCTTAGTGTCGAGTCTAAGTGTTCCAACGTCCAAAGGACTTCACGAACAACTTAGTCGAATCAAGTTCGGCTGAGTATAATTGTGAATTCCGTTTAAGTCAGAATAGATGTTGATTATAGCATCTGAACTTAATGTAGGTGCTTGACGAGCCGAGCTCGCCGCCTATAAGTGCTTCTGTGTTATCTCCTGCTGTTATCGAGATGGAGTGTTTTTCTACCTTTAAAGATTATGCAGAAGCATTTTAAGGAGGATAGACGAGTCAGAAACAAGCACATCGCGTAGTGCGGACCCGTCCTTATTCTAAATCTTGTTCATCATAAAAATTCTGTTCTTCTACACCTTTCGGAATTCCGGGAGGGACTTCGCGTTCAAATTCCAAAGTGTGAAGACTGGGAAGTGAGTTGCGCTTGTTTAGGACTGCTGACACGATTAGCTACTCGAGGAAGAGCTGACGTGTCGGCCGACGCTGTTAGTCGGAAGAGATGAGGCGATCTATCTAATTATTGGCTCGGCAGAAGCCGCTGACTTAGAGAGAATCGCCATGAGAGTCCTTTTGAGATTTCGCGTATCGTTAAATCTGTGGCGTATTGCGTTTTGTTTTTTTAGGAAATTTGTGGACTTGGAACTCGAACTTGCACCTTGCTATTTTTGAGACTTTTTGAAACTTTGTCTGCCTCATTAAAACCTTGTCAAGAAAACCCAATGGGAAAAAACTTGATCGAAGGAAAAAGAGTACAACTACTCCAATATCTTTTTATCATCATGAGGAATCATATCATTTATTTAGTAATTGGTGAACGCCTGATACATAAATTATTTTGTTGATCCCAAAGTTTTCGAAATTTGGTAAACCATTCCTTTTTGGAAGCTTGGAATTGTAATTTCTTGTGGAAACCTGGACCAAACGCCGACCCTGACTGGGTGTAGCCACGCGAAGTGGTGGGCGAGCATGCACGACCGTGCTGAGAGACAGGAGGCTTGCGCGCGGCTGACCGTTGACTCGCATGCGAACTGTAGCCGCCATCACCGTACACACGAACTCCCCAGACCAGCGTATACGGCCAACCATCGATGTTTTTACTGAACTGTTGAAACCGTTTCATGCTGGAATACTTGATTATCCTTTTTGAAACCCTTTCGTTCGAACCTTAAACCGAGAGCTCCAAGTTCCACTAAAATGTGTATACATCCTTAATCGATGATTTTTTATTAAGAAGTGTAGTCGATGAGTCCCTATGCTTTACTTGAGAGTTTCTCGAGTCGGCAAATTGAGAATATCGTGTTGCTTTGGGTCAAGCCTTATGTTTGTGCATAAGTGTTGCGTTCGACTCGTGGAGTCGATAACATGAGAGTGTGAGCTTGATGGTGTCGTGCTTTATATATGTAGTACCGTGTCGTTGTCTCTGATAGAGACACACGGCCGTGATGAAATCGTGAGCAAGTTGTCAGTGTGACTCAGATGCGAGACTGAAACTTGGCGTCACGTGTCCACCTTGATGGTGAGGTAGTCGGAGTACGCTGACAATACATCGAACTACTTGTTGAGGTCTTGTGTGTTGTAGCAAGTGGTTGATACTCATGAGTATAGGCTAAACCGAACTGGGTCCCTTGCAAGAGAATGTACGCCTGAGCTCGGGCAAGACCGATCACCCTCCCAAGCAAGAAGGTAAACATATGAGCATGAGCGAGTCGGATTGGTTACTGTATGTGAGTACATGCCTTTCGAGTATAAGGCGATAGGACTCATGGGAACGAAATCGAGTTCCAGAGAGTGATGCCGGACCTCGTGATTGGAAATTTTCGTTCGAGTCTGGCGTTCCTTTTAGATGTGTGTTCTTTCGCATTTCCGAGGACGGAATTATTTTAAGGAGGATAGATTGTAATGTCCCGTTTGATTATGGAATATTGAGAATTATTTATTATTATTATTATTATTATTATTATTATTATTATTATTATTATTTATTTGTTGTTATCATTATTTATTGAATACTATAAATAAATTATTAATTGTCGAATATGATTTATTTGTCAAATTGCTTAATTGTCTAAATATTAATTAATTGTCTAATTGTCTACGTGTTATTATTTAATTAAAATGTGTAAGTGTATTTTTACTAATATTATTATTATTTTAAAATTTAATTATGTGTATTATAAATATATATAATATCTGGTTTATTTATTTGTGCGATTTAAATTCTCGAGCCGAACCGATTTAATTCTTCGCTTAGTCGGGCCCGAGAGTCGATTCGTTTATTTGAACCAGCCCCGACCCGCGAACCTGGTCTGCCCGACCCGCGTGTGTGTGTTAAGTGTGTCTTGTGGGTCAAGACAATAAACCTAAGAGCCCGTTTGATAGCCAAGACAAGACAAGATTGAGGCTCTTATCCGGCGAAAATCCTGCGTTTGATAGCCATGACTACGGCCCGGTGGATTGGATTAGGCCCGAGATCAACAGTGCCCAAATCCCGCGTTATGGTGACTAATTGATCTGCCCGAGGGGGGTCAGATTCAAACCTGTCCAAACAGTAATTAAAGTGGCAATGTCAAATATGACCCTAAAAGTTATTATTTTGGACAATAGTGCCCTCAGTCAACGCTGAAATTACATCATACGATCACCATGTTGAGCAGATGAAATAAAAAGGTAAAAATACTCCTACAGGGCCCTTTTTCATGCCGTTAAATTTCATGTTGTTAAATTTCTATATGTTACTTATTAGGTTTAATTTTGGGGTTCTTGTTTTCCATTTTTTTTTTTTTTTTGTTTATTCCCCTGATTTTTGTGCTTATCGGATTATTCCCCTGCATTTTCCGCAGGGCAAGAAAAAGGCTGTGTCTTCCGCATTTTCCACATCAGATCCGTTCTCTTCTCAACACGGTAATGGGTGCTTTGATAAATCTGGACTGAACATGTATGATTTTTGTATTGCCTACTTCTTTCTTTGTTTTGTCCTTGCGAAATGGTTGAATACGAGGAGCAAATATTGTCATATTGTTGTTGTGTTGTCTGACTATGTGTAGTGTGTTATGTTGACGTAATTTATTGGTGCAAAATACTTCAAAACGGTTGATAATAAGTACGCATTTAACACTACATATTTATTTGCAATTTGTTGTAGCCATGGATATTGACATGGAAGAAGTCGCAGTTCTTGTGATCGTTGAGGATATAATGAATACATTGACCATTGTTTTTTTGATTGCCATGTTGTACCTGAAAATCGTGAGGCAAAAAAAACGTCGTCTTAGAATTCGAGAACAAAATGGACGGGCTTTATTCAAAATGTCTGATTGACTACCTAGGCAATTACAACATATGCAAGAGCTTATATGCATTAGTGACAGAGTATGTGTCGAACAACTACGTATGGACAGAAATGCCTTCGGTCGTTTATGCTACCTTTTAGAGCATGTTGGTAAACTAGAGAGTAGACGAAATGTGCAAATAAGTGAGCAAGTGGCCATTTTCTTGAGTGTGTTAAGTCACCATAAAAAAAACGCGGTGGTTAAGTATGATTTTAAACGTTCCGGTCAAACTATTAGCAACATTTTTCACTTAGTACTTAGAGTTGTGCTACGCTTACACCCGATTATCGTCGTACAACCTAAACCTGTTTTGGAGTCCAACACTGACTGGAGATGGAAATGGTTTAAGGTCAGTATTTATTAAATAATATGCATAAGAAATAAGTTGAAGTACGCGTATTTTTCTTTGATTGTTCTCGTATTTATTTTTAATTATGCCATCCAAGGATGCTTGGGAGCATTAGATGGAACATATGTTCCGGTACGTATTCCTAGTAATTTGCACGCGAAGTACAGAAATAGAAAGGGTAGTGTTTCTGTAAACGTGTTAGGCGTATGTGATGTGGATATGAAGTTTTCTTACATCTTGGTCGAGTGGGAAGGGTCTGCCGCAGACAGTAGAGTTTTAAGGGATGCGGTACGGCGAGAACGTGGGTTACGTGTTCCTTCGGGTGAGAGTTTCGGTTTGCAAAAAGTTTACATAATTAACACTAGGGTTCGTACACATATAAATTATAATTTTCAATTCGAAACCGTTTAGTAAGTTATTTCGGTTTGTTCGCTTCACAGGTAATTACTATCTTTGCGATGGTGGGTACACAAACGGTCCGGGGTTTCTAGCACCATTTAGGGGCGTGCGCTATCATTTGCACGAATTCGGAGAAGGTCCTCGAGCACCTAGGAATTTTAGGGAATTATTTAACTTTAGACACGCTAGAGCAAGAAACGTAATTGAAAGGGCCTTTGGAGTGTTGAAGATGAGATGGGCCGTCCTTATGAGTAAAACATTTTTCGACATAGTCACTCGAAATAGAGTGATTTTGGCGTGTTGCCTTCTTCAAAACTTCATTCGTACTACAATGACTAATGATCCAATGGAAGGTGACGATGATTTTTTTGAAATGGAGTCAAACATGGAAGAACCCCTACCCCCACCAAATGACTATGTCGAAGTGGTTGAGCCTACTAATGAGTGGACTACTTGGAGGGAAACACTAGCTATTTCAATGTTCAATGAGTGGCGTGGCAACTATTGAATTTGTTTTCGGTTATTTCATTTCTTTCATTGTAATGTTTATGTTGTGTATGTGGAGCACTTTCATGCATTATTAAATGTACTTGCGCACATTTGTTTGTTATGGAAATACATTCTTGTTTTGCCCTCCCAAATTTCTATTCTATTGTATTGTTTTTTTGGAAGTTGATTATCTTCCATTTATGGTTACATGTTGTATGTTGCCATTGTTGGACTAATTATGATTTAGCATTTAAACTGTACTAGTGATGGACTCTGCAACTAGCGTCGAACGTGGGCCAAACGTAAACAATTCACGGCGGACTTGGACGTTTGAAGAAGAACGTGCATTAATCCAAGGATTAAAGGAGCTCATTGCACGTGGAATGAAAGCTGACAATGGGTTCCGTTCTGGGTACACATTGTTTTTAGAACAATACATGCATCAACAGTTTCCGAGAACTATGATTAGAGCCGAGCCTCACATCTCGTCCAAGATAACGGTATGGAAAAAAAAACTATGTTTTACTTGCACCACTGCTTCAAAAAACTTCCGGTGTTGGGTGGTCTGAATCGGGCCACATACTAGAAGTTGAAGAACCCGTGTGGAAAGATTATGTGAAGGTTTGGATTACTCATCAACTAATCTTCTCGTTCACTTTTTGCATTTTCTTCTCGCAAGACTCCATTATTATTATTATTATTATTATTATTATTATTATTATTATTATTATTATTATTGCATACACAGCTGCACTTTATAACCATTGATGAGAACACAATTATAAATGATGTCTTGTTTTCAGAGATGTTACCATTTCATTGTGCACTTCATAACCATTGATGATAACACAATTATAAATGGTGTCCTGTTTTCAGAAATGTTACCATTTCATTGTAAACTGTAGTAGAAAAGATTAAAACGCAAGACTAACCACATAAACCTTATCAACTTCATTAGCTCCAAATTCACACAATATTAAACTTAAGTTTAACCACATCAAGATAATCATGAAAGCTTATGTCGTTTATATCTTTTACAGTTCGCAAATATTTAATCAGCAACTAATCATTAGCTCATTTACATTTCATTTCCGATTACTCATCAACTAATCTTCTCGTTGACTTTACATTTTCTGTCTGCCCTTATTTAAATTATTTATCTTTGATGCAATTTACACACCCATATCTTGTTTGCATGAAGGTGTACCCAAAAGGAAAGGATTGCGCAACAAGTCCTGGCCGTTTTACAGTGATTGGGTAGAAATTTTTGGAAAGGACCGCGCAACAGGTGAAGGTGCTGAGGGATTCACAGATGCGGTGCAAGAAGTCCTAAGTAATACTGGTGACAATGCACCTGCACAAAATGTAAGCCGTGGCGGGGGTGTTGGGGACTTCGAATCAAATGACAATGAAATTGAGTCATCTCCGCCCCATGGTGTTGAAAGTAGTGCATCCGGGAAGGGTAAAAGGGTAGGCAAACGTAGACGTTTTAAAGATGCGGAGGTTGAAGTCGTCGGCCTACTTTCTACTCTATGCGAGAAGGCCGATAAACGCTGGGGTGAAATGGTGGAACGTATTGGGGTCCAACACGACGTGAAGGAGCAACGCAAGGTTATGTATGAGGCGTTGAAGTGTATTCCCATGTTGACTACCGAACAAAGATTTATCGTAACAAAGTACTTTTGTAGGAACAAAGAAGAAATGGACGTCTTTTTCAGCGTGGACGAAGAAGAAAAAGCGTCAATGGTAAAGATGATCCTCGAAAATAAATTGTAGTTTCGAATATGAATGCTCTAAAACTTGGGTGACCTTCTATTGTGTTTTGTTATTGTCCGTAGTATGTGCGTCTTACATTTAACGGCCCTATAATGTGGCTTGCTTTTGGACTTATATGTTTTGAAATCCCGGGTGTAATATGATTGTGGTCACTGATTTCTGGAGGATTTGTATTGTTAAATGGGACATGTGGTTTGTGAAGGTTTTTGTGCAAATTTTATGTACTAGCTACTTGATTTTCATTGCGCCAGTGTGCGTGCAATATTTTGACGTCTAATTTGCGAATTTGACTTGTTATTACAATTTGTATGAGATCGACCTCATTCTTAATAATTTGCCTCACGTAGTGGTATCAATTTTTTTAAGCCGCTAGGTTTCTTTTTTTCCGCTTCCTCGTATTTTGGTTCGAATTGTCTTGTACAACCGGTCTAATACGTAATAAAAACGTGAAAAATAAATCAAACATAATTATTTTAATTCCGGTGTAACCTTTCTTTTAAGCTGTAATTTGGTCGGTATTGTCCGGTACACCCGGTCTAATACCTAATAAAAATGTTAAAAAAAACATAATTATTTTAATTTAAATAATTCCGGTGTAACCTTTATTTGAAACGGTAATTTGGTTGGTATTGTTCGGTTCAACCGGTCTAATAACTAATATAAATGTTAAAAAAAAAAATACTTATTTTAATTTCGGTGCGACCTTTATTTTAAACGGTAATTTGGTCCGTATTGTCCGGTACAACCGGTCTGTATTTTCTATAGTTGCACGTTTGAAGCGGAAATTATTTCATGTATTATGGAACGTAATGCAAACGACAAAAGACCACAAAAATTATTTGTTGTAGATATAAATATGTGTACAAATATCCGGGCAGTCAAATAATAACACAGTGTTCTACCCACACATGCGCATAGCACACCGTTTGTCTGCACTTAAAAAAATAGCAGAACAAACTACATTGTACTTCCTATTTTGTGCCCAAAGAATTAAAATGTCTGCAACCACCGCCCCACCTAACTATATGCCACCAATGAATTCTCATCATTATGGAGGCAATTGAGTAACTTACATACACTATCAGATATATTTAATTGCCTTTAATGTGTAATTGAATGGAGACCTACCAATTCACTGAACCAGAAGTCTCTCACGTCTTTCTATTTATTTCTATTTATTTGGATTGTGTTTAATTACAAAGGTCAACTTCATTTTCAGCCAATTAGCTTCTCAAACTTCATATACGTACGTTAAAGGCAAATTACTCCCAGGTGATGTTCCTGCAATTACTTCCTATACGTTCTGTGAACTCAAACATTTTATAATTTTTGTGCTTGTATTACAGGTACCATTAGCTTAAGATTAATCCAATGGATCGTCATGCTAGCATGCTACGTATTGCGGAGAGGTATCGTCGGCCCGGTTGGTCAGCGAATGAGGAAAGGGAGTGCTATCGGATTTTCTTCAACCTTTGCCATGAAACGCCCGACGTCAATGAACTTGCCATCTTCAACTCCTTATGGCACCAACTTTCCATCCACCTGACCAAAGAGCTACTCTATTATTTCTCCGTCTTGAAGGTGAAGACTAAGATTAAGGCACTCCACATGAACTACCGGGAGTTCCTCACATTTCTTGAGACTCCCGGTGTCCACGTGCATGCCGAATCGGGGCTTGTGAATGTAAATAATACGTACTGGGCATACGTGGGCCAGGTTTGTTTTACATATTCATGTGCTTTATTTCTTACGGCCCAGTCCATTTAGTCAGGCCATGCATGCACCATGTAGGCCAACATTGGTTTCCTACTACTTTATATTCTACTCCATATTTTTAATGACTTCATTCACTTCATAGGAAACGGACATGGAATACTATTTCCTTCATGTGGGGTTCTAATGGTACGAAGAGTGTGTGGAGCTGTGGGATCTTAGACGTGCAGCTGCTGTGCACATCGATGCCGGTGAAAGAGCCTTTGACCCGATCATGTTTGACGACACGGATGAGGAAAATGTTGCTGCCGATGACCCCAACGGGCCCGACGATGCTGATGCTGCTGCGTTGGATGTCGGGAATGAAGACGGTGACAGAGCCGCTGGGGTAGACCACATGAACGGCGCCGCCGGTAACATGCAGGAAGTTGAAGATGACGAAGTGGAGGTGGTTCACATTGAAGAAGACCAGGAACCAGAAGAAATGGATGTGGACACAGACGTCGATTCATGCGTTGACTCAAACTAGAAATATCTCCACGTGAAGGGTAAGTTTTTGCGTTTTGTAATGGCACAATTTGTAGTATATGGTGCGTGGAGACTGTAAGTCCGGTTTGTTTTTTTGTTCATGTCTCACTAAAACTAGCTGTTGTCTAGGTTGAATGGGTAAGTGGCATAATTTTCTTTGTACTACATTGCCACATTCAGTATATTTTGGGGGTGTTTTGTGGCGGCAGATATGGACTATTTTGGAAAAGTGAAGTATGTTGGTAAGGTATGTATGTACAACTATTTGGTCAAGTGGCTTCTCAGTTATGCAGTATAAATAGTTATGTAATATTTTTCCCTTTCACGCAGAGTAAATAGAAATTATTCCTATGAAACCATCCTTTGTATTACACACTTCCCAAGTTTCGGCTACAAAAGATAGAAATGAACACCTTTATACAAATTAGAACTTAACAGACAACTATTCTCTAGGTTGGACCTCTACTGTGTATTGTTAAAATAAGGGATGTTGCCATTTCATAGATGTCCAATATTTTACCCAAAAACAAAAAATCATTCTGCAATATTTACCACACAAAACATATTGCATTCAACGATAGATAGGCATACTTCAAACAAACGTCAATAAACATGGTACATAAAAACATCTCGAACCATAATTTGTCTACGTTAAACCACAAGACACTCAAAAGACATAAACACATGGAATACATATATTAGGCGCCTAAGTTGAATCAGTAACATGCAACACACTTCAAACATGAGGATCGCTAGTCGAACCCTTGCAAGAAGCCGGGTCTGGCTTGTGCGGTGGACGTGGCATGAGCAATGGGGTTCGACTGCCCACCCTATTAATTAAGACATAGGTATGCGTGTTGACGGAGCTTTCAGACGAGGCATCATGGGGCCCACCATGTTGGGGCAAAGTGTTGTTGCGACTACAAAGAGTCTGCAAAGCATTGTGATATGAATTATCTGAAACCACCACATTACTTCGTGCAACTGGGAGAGCAAAAAAAGCTTCGTTTGTGGAGTTGCGGTCATGAACAACTTCAGATCTCGGGTTTGTGGAGTACACCTCCTCGAAAATGAAATGCAAGTCCGCCCAACGGGGGTCACCGGAATGTTGATAAGCAACACTAAAAGCGTTGGACTGAAATATTACACAAAATAAAATGTTTACATAAATTGACATAAAGTTCACTCACACGTGAAGTTAAATTGTGTAATCCTCATGAGTCAATGAAAAAACATTATAACCGTCACAAAGAAATGTCATGTTACCTCGAAGATTTTGTCCCAAACCGCGACTGGAGCGGTGAGGATGTTGGATTGAACGCAGTGGCGCAAACCGGGCTTTTCTAGCATCCAACTAAAAACTTGGTACCGCTTTTGGAGAAAGTTGAATCTCTCTTCTAATTCACCATGACTATAAATAATGTCAAGCTCGCCGATGAGAAAACCGCGGCAGTAATCGTAGACCGCACCCCCGAGACGACCATTTGTTTACTGGCCAAGCATATGCGACTCTACTAGCAAGTCAATAAAAATATTGTCGGCCTCCTTAGTCCAACGAGCATCGTACAGGCATTCATCTTGCGTTATAGGGGTGGAAAGGCGAGGCATTGTGTTTGAAATGACCCGAAAATGAAAAAAAATGAAGAACAACTGTATGCAGTTAATGGTTGAATTTGCATGTCTTTGTGTTCTACTTTTATAGTGAAGTCATTGTCTGCAAGTGCAATATCTAACATTGGATTCTCTCAAAAAAATAAAATTTTAAAAACACCTCAAGTGTAGGCCATGTTTTACGGAATATTGGTCATAATGTGAAAAAGATTTTGCAAACCATTTTGCAGTTTGTCTATTAGCACCAAGTTCACTCATGTACTGGGTCATTGATTGACAGTAGATGGAAAGTAAAGGAAAAAGTGTCACGGGGGTTACAGAGGGGTGAGTAGTTTCTTTCTATGTCTGCATGATGAATGCTTTGAAAGAAAAATGCAAAGTGAGTTGATAAATTCAAAATGTAAAAAAGGAAACTGCATACTTACTTGTAAAATAGACTGCATTTTGGAATGTTCGTTCATATATATAANGTAATAAATAAGTAAAACACCACCGTCTACATATATATAATTAAGAATTTGGGGGCAAATATGTCTATGTGCTTCTTATCCTAATTTGGATCTAGGAAAACAAACTAAAAACAAGTTTATATATTATAATCTCAACTTGCATGAATCTAGTAAAACAAACACAGGATGGTTATAATCTCTACACTCCAATCTGGTGTCCTAAGATTAACTTTATCTAATCATGTCTTGCCAAACAAACATGCTCTAAGATAATTATATATCTCGCTCGTTCTTCTTTCTCATGAGCAGAACCGCAGCCATTCTTTTCCTTTTCATCTGTATATCGCGATCGAGCTTGGGAAGATCAGAGGGATTTTCTCTCGTAAATCTTCATCAACCCTCATCGTCTTCATCCATCTCTATCATCTCCTCTCGCCTTCACCCACCCTCGCTGACCACCATCGCCGCCATCTGCCCGCTTTTCCGATCGGTGCTCCTCTGCCATCAGATCGCCGCAAACCACCATCTTCTTCGCCGATTCCCTCGCCGTGAAACCCTCCTCCCGCAACCAGTCGCGGCCCTCGAGCGACGGTCCTCCTTCGCGAGTCCCTTCGCGAAGCTTTTCCGGCGAGCCACCTCCACGGCGGCGACAGCAACTCCGGCGAACCTCTGTCAACGCAGCGACTTTCCGGCGACTCCCTCCTGTCGCGACTACAAACTCGCGCCATCACCATCCTCCGCAAAGAGCCGCTGCAAGCCGTCGTCATCTTCCTCCTCTGTTCGCGAAGAACCTGACTCGCCGGCCCGTTTCCGGCGATTCCCGAACGCAGCGACCCGACGTCGCGTCCTGATCCTCAGCGGGACGTCACTCTCAGCCCTCGACCATCAGCGAGCTCCGTCAGGCGCAAACGGACGAGTTGTTCACTCCGCGAGATAGCCGTCAACCCTTCGTTTCCGTTTTCGATCGAATCCTGAGTACGGTACAAGGCTCGACCCGTCTCGTTTAATTCTATGTATTATTTTATGTGTTCGATTATATGAAATGGGTGTTGAACGTGCTTCGTGAAGTTAAATACGTGCCTTAGTTGAGTAATTGTGAGGATTTTAATATATAATTGCAAATTGGATATCAAAGTGATTGTTGTCACTTTGAATTGTTGTCGAACTGAATTTGCTGTGGTATATTTCGTGGAAATCCTAGAGTTATAGGTACTTGGAGTTGTCCTTGATTTATTGGCTTTGGTTTGAGGTTGTTTCGAGTTATATATAGGGAGTTATGATTTTTCTAAACCGAGCATGCTGCTGAACCGTAATAAATTCACCATAAATCGATTTGTTGTCCGTTTTGGCTAAATGTTTTATATGTTGTGTCTCTAAGTATGTGGAATGTGCGTGTCAAGCCCCAGATTTTATCTCTGAGATTTTGGTGTTCAAATGCTTAAAACGGTTTCTGGGAGGAAACTTGTAAAATTCATTAAAAATCGTACACTTGGAATTTTGAGCTGAAACTTGGACGAACATGTTATTTTGTGTTGTTTTAGGTTGTGTAAAAATTTCAGATTAAAATTCAAAGTGTAGCTATGCGAACCATTAAATGCCGATTATGGTGCTGTTTTTGCTTAAATTATTTAAAAATTCTCCCGGATGAATGTAGGGCTGAAACTTGGTGAGTCTATGTGTTTTTGTATGCTTTATGATGTGGTAAAGTTTCAGGTTTATTGGCTGAGCCTAACTTCTAATTCTGAATATAGTTTATTTTGGAGTCTTAATGCTCGGTTATCTGTTGTTTAGGTTTGGATTGAATTTTACTAATGTTGGCATGATTTATGTGTATTATTTGAGGTTTTGGAGTTGTTTCCAGGTCTTGAAGTCACTCCATAGTACTTAACTCGGTCAAGGAAATCCACGAGTCACTTAGTCGATATGATTTCGGCTAAGTATATGTGCCTTGTGTGTTGTTTTTGTATTGGATAGTCAGTGATAGGTTATTATAAATTTCTATAGGTCCTTCGAGCTGAACTTGTGCCATAATTCCTTCAACTCTGTGTTTGGCCATACCTCTTGCTATATCCAGGTGGGTTTTATTCATGAACTTGCTATGCCTTAATTAATTGTTATTGTTGTGGTATGATCCATGTATGCATGTGGACCATGTAGCCTTCGATGTGAGCTGTACCGGCCGTCGAACGGTTTTCCCCGTAGCTATAGAACGTACCTTCGGGTAGTCTCCTTTATTATTGTTGGCAGTCAGGGCGTGAGCCTTGGCTGGTGATCCTCGTATGTAAGGCCAAGGCGTAAGTTTTGGCATTCGGGGTGGATTTACTCGTGCTGGCCGGGCGCTCGATGTAAGGCTTCAAATAAGGCGTTCGGTATATAGTTCGGCAGTAGTCTATTTTTATAGGTGTGCACATGAGACGATTATTGATTATTGATAGGAGATGGGACGATTAATGATTTGTATACATGCTGCGATCATACCTAAATTGTTTATTGATTATTGCATAGCGGTGAGCACCTTGATTTTCCTATTGTGCTCACCCCCACCTGCTCTTCATGGATGCAGGTTAGTGTTGCGGGCACGGTGAAGGGATGCGAGTGGTGGTCTTAATAATTGATATTGCTTCCGCTTAGAACTGAATATTGCTATTACTGTTTTCTTTATTATTGATTACTGCATTATTGATAGGGAGTGTACTCCCTAGGATGATTTGATTATTGGATTGCGAATTTGAGTATTGATAATTGAGTATTGATGATTGTTTAAGTATTGGTGAATGATTGAGTATTGAAAATTTGGTTAAGTATTGATAACCCGTTTGAAAATGAGTAACGCCTCAAGTGTTTATTGAAATAAATTTGAAAAATTTATTCTAATTTTCGGCAAATAAAAGTGGGGCGTTACATTTAAGGTCACCGTGCGATAGTCTGATGATGTCTCCGAGATGAGCTGGAGAAAGATTATTATGTTAAACCATGCATGTGGATTAAGTTCCGACATAATAATAAAAAATTGAGTGGTACTAGTCTCGGCTAGACATGTCATTGGGTTCGCTAGTACTGTACGAGCTGTACGCAGCGGAATTTAAAATTTTTAAAGTAAGTATTTATCGAATAAATACAACACCCGTACATACTAACTTCCAATTAACTGGTCGTCATCTTTAAAACATGCATCATATACAAATTTTGATTTGTTACTATAAAGTAAATACTAGTAAAATATTTACTGAATGTCTTGAACTCCTTCACAATTGATGATGAATGAGGGAATCGATTCCCGGTTGTAACTTCAACGACTTGAGGTTACTCGCTAGAGGAATCCAAGTGTCTTCCCTCTAAACGTATCCACCCTATGAAGCCCGGTTCCGACGACTTTCCTTCGCTAGTAGAAAAGACTCGGTTTTCTTGTATAGGAATATTTATGAATTTTATTTGGGAATTTTAAGAACTCTTTCTTGAAGTTTTATGAAGAACACTTTCTTCTCTTTCTAACACTTAGAAATTTAGGATCAAAAACTTCACTTAAATGCAAAACCATTTTGCACATATTTATACTAAACATTTTAGCATAAAATAATCAACATTTAGTAATATTAAATAAAATCAAATTTTATTTAAATAGTATTTACTAACTTTTGACTTTGAAAATAATAAGATATGTTAAGTAGTTCAAACAACCATCAACAACCATTTTATTATAATCATATTTATTATTTTAATCCTTAAATCATATTTAAAGATATAAATAATAATTGGATAATAAATCTTGAGAATCTTTCTCAAGACTTTATTATTATATCATTTTCCCAATATTATAATAATCATATTATTATTATTTTGGATTTTTGAAATTTAAAATCCTATTTTAAAATTCAACTTTATTAATTTAGTAATTACCTTAATTACTAAAGTAATATCCAAAATGTAATTAATCAATCTTATTGATTAATATATTCCTTTAATTGATATCTAATCAAATTAGATATTTATCAATTAATTCTAACCATTAGAAATACAATCTTTACCTTTGTTCATAATTAGTGTGACCTTTTAGGTTCACCTTAATACTAGTAGTGGGTTTACAACACTTTGTAATTTGAGTTAAATCTTATTAACTCTTATTCATGAATTAACCCTTTAATTTATGAACCCACATATCATGGTAACACCTAGCAAGTAGCATGAATCTAGTATTAAGTGAATAGCGAGTAAACCTATTCCGATTACAACTCCATACATGTAAAATCCTTTCGACATCTAATTTCCCGATTAAGTCTTGGGTATGATTTTGTCGAAACCCAAATTGACTTAATAACTATGATTCTATTTCATGTTTATTAACCCGGTTATGAATCACTATTCATCTCTGCCTTGGCCAAGGACTTTGGATTAATAACTATGAAACACATAGGAAATTCACTTATCTTCATAAGTGTCGAATCCTTTATTGGCCACTAACAAACTTCCATACATATTAACATAATACCCAACTTATCCCTTTAAACGATAGTGCTAGCTACCAAAAGGATAAATCAAAGTAGAATGTAATATGCACAAAGTTACCATTGTGCCTCAAGTCTTAGGATTAGTCATGTACTATTGTAACATGAAAATTCTTATTCGACTGAATAAATTCTTCATTAAGAATTTTCATACGGTCATGTTCAGTGAACTTGTTCTCTAACAAGCACCCACATAAATGTACTTACGTCTTACGCTAATGTTGATGGAATGCAACATTCTTGTCCAACAAGCATACAAACTATGTGCAAGTCTTTTATGGATTATTCGATATCCCATCTCGAAACATCCATCGACTTGGAACTGTATTTAAGATCACGGCTTTCAAGGTATGTTCCATGATCACCATCTCTATGCGCAACCATACCTTATAACCATAAGTGATCTAGGGATTTTATCTTAAGTGCAATTATAAGATAAATGCTTTCTCTTAAGATAAAGAAATGCCTTATTCATAATATAATTCCAATAGACTGTATTTACAAGTAGAATACGTCCAATTAGATTGGAACGCCGGGTACCCTACTCTAACAATCTCCCACTTGCCCTAGTTCCAATCACTCATGTATCTAAGACCCATCTTCTCAAGATGTCCTTCGAACACTTTCTGTGATAAGGGTTTAGTTAAGGGGTCTGCTATATTTTCTGCTGAGTCGACTCGCTCCATCACGACATCGCCTCTACCAATGATTTCTCTAATCAAATGGTATCGCCTCATAATGTGTTTGGATTTTTGATGAGATCTTGGCTCCTTTGCTTGCGCAATAGCCCCATTGTTATCACAATAAATCATTATTGGATCAACAACGGATGGTACTACACCCAACCCTTGGATAAAGTTCCTTATCCAAACAGCTTCTTTTGCAGCATCAGATGCAGCAATATATTCAGCCTCTGTCGTAGAGTCAGCAATTGTTTCTTGTTTGGAACTTTTCCAACTAACTGCTGCTCCATTCAGAGTAAATAAGTATCCAGACATGGATTTATAGTCGTCTTTATCGGACTGAAAACCAGAATCAGTAAAGCCTTCTAGTTTCAGTTCTCCATTGCCGTATACCATAAAGATATCCTTAGTCCTTCGTAAGTACTTAAGAATCATCTTAACGGCTTTCCAGTGTTCTTCACCTGGATTAGACTGATATCTGCTCGTTACACTAAGTGCATGAGCCACATCAGGTCTTGTACATAACATTGCATACATAATGCTACCAATAGCTGATGCATAAGGTATATGACTCATCCGTTCTCTTTCTTCAGGTGTCTTTGGAGACATCGTCTTAGAAAGAGAAATCCCATGACTCATTGGAATATATCCTCGTTTGGATTCTTCCATGCTAAACCGTTGTAGCACCTTATTTATGTACGTCGACTGGGATAGTCCGATCATCCGTTTAAATCTATCCCTATAGATTTTTATCCCTAGGATAAAGGATGCTTCTCCCAAGTCTTTCATGGAAAACTGTTTTGACAACCATGTCCTAGTTGACTGCAACATCCCTACATCATTCCCAATGAGTAGGATGTCATCAACATATAGAACAACAAATGTAACTGCACTCCCACTAACCTTCTTATAAACACATGGTTCATCCGGATTCTTATGAAAATCAAACGTTTTGATCGTTTCATCAAACCGAATATTCCAACTCCTCGAAGCTTGTTTAAGTCCATAAATAGACCTTTGAAGTTTACAAACCATTTGTTCACTCCCATTGGATATGAAACCTTGCGGTTGTTTCATATAAATGTCTTCCTTAATATTTCCATTAAGAAAAGCAGTTTTCACATCCATTTGCCATATCTCGTAGTCATAATACGCAGCTATGGCTAGCAATATCCGAATAGATTTAAGCATTGCTACTGGTGAAAAAGTTTCCTCATAATCAACACCTTGTTTTTGAGTATAACCTTTAGCAACCAGTCTTGCTTTAAAAGTATTTACTTCTCCATCTACACCACGTTTTCGCTTGTAAACCCATTTACAACCTATGGGTACAATACCCTGTGGTGGATCAACCAAAGTCCATACTTTGTTTGAATACATGGAATCTATTTCGGATTGCATAGCTTCTTGCCATTTATCTGAGTCAATGTCCAACATTGCCTCATCATAGCTTATTGGATCATTATCCAAAAGGAATCCCTCTTCATTGTCTTTTGACAATAGGTATAGCCTTTCAGGCGCCCTAGAAACCCTTTCGGATCTCCGAAGAGGTTGTGTTTTAGATGGTCCAGTCTCTACTGGTATGTTTTCCGTGGTACTTAGTGGAATTTGTGGTTGTTCTTCATTAAGTTCTATGACTCCGCTATTCTTTGAGATAAAATCTTTCTCTAAGAATACAGCATTCCTCGAAACAAACACCTTTTGTTCAGAGGGATCATAGAAATAGTATCCAATAGACTCTCTAGGATACCCCACAAATTTACATAAGATGGATCTCATATCCAACTTACCTCCCACTAACTGCTTTACATAAGCAGTACAACCCCATACTCGTAAATATTTGTATGAGGGTGATTTACCACACCATATCTCATAAGGTGTGCTGGGTACAGCTTTACTTGGCACTCTATTCAAAATATATGCTGCTGTTTCTAAGGCATAGCCCCAGAATGAAAGAGGTAGATCAGTGGTACTCATCATCGATCGAACCATGTCCAACAATGTTCGATTCCTCCTTTCTGAAACCCCATTGAGTTGTGGAGTTCCAGGAGGCGTCCACTGTGAGACAATCCCATTATCTTTTAAATAATCAAGAAACTCATTAGTCAAATATTCACCTCCTCGATCTGATCGAAGAACTTTAATATTTCTACCAATTTGTTTCTCCACTTCATTTCTGAATTCTTTGAACTTTTCAAATACTTCAGATTTGTACCTCAATAGGTAAACATAACCATACCGTGAATAATCATCAGTGAAGGTTATGAAATAGTGATAGTTCCCCATTGCACTAACGTTTAGTGGTCCACAAACATCTGTATGGATCAAATCCAACAAACCTTTAGCTCGCTCCACTTGTCCAACAAATGGTGATTTAGTCATTTTACCTTTAAGACATGACTCACATGTAGGCAACCTATCCTCTCCCCTAAGGTCGAGTTTAGGTCCCAATTTGTGAATCCGTTTTTCGGATATATGACCTAATCTAGCATGCCAAATTGTGAATGAACTATGATTATCTAATTTCCTTTTATTTTGTTGAATGGTTAGGATGGGACTTTGTGGTGTAATGGTATACAACCCATTTGTCAAATTTCCAGAATAAATAAAAGTTGTGTCTTTGAAAATAGAACATTTTCCATTTTCAATGACAAACTTAAAACCTTCCTTATCCAATATTGGAATAGAAATAATGTTTTTTATTAAATCCGGAACATACAAACAGTTTGATAGACAAATCTTTACATCATTATTCAATGCTAGATAAACAGTCCCAATAGCTTTAGCAGCAACTCTTGCCCCATTGCCCATCCTTAGGATTGTTTCTTCACCATCTAGCATATTACTTCTTGCCATCATCTGCAAATCATTGCAAATATGTGAGCCACAGCCGGTATCCAATACCCAAGAAGAATCGTTAACAGACAAGTTAACTTCAACAAAATAAATACCTGAACTTTTCAGACTAGCAAGATACTCCTTGCAGTTCCTCTTCCAGTGCCCAGTTTTGCCACAATGAAAACATTCATGATCGGCCTGAGAATTAACCTTCTGTTTGTTCTTCCCTTTATCATTATATGCCTTCTTGTTGGGCTTATTGGGAACCTTTCCCTTCCTCTTCCTTTTCTTAGACTTAGTAGCCTTTGATCCGGAAGTGGATCCAACAAGAAGTACCGGCTTGTCCTTTTTAATGGTGGACTCAGCCGTCTTCAACATGTTTAATAATCCTGGAAGATCAGTTTCCATATTATGCATGTTGTAGTTAACGACAAAGTTATCGAATGACGCTGGCAGAGATTGCAACAATAAATCCACATAGAGTTCATTATCCATAATGACTCCAAGTGATTCGAGTCTTTCCACAAGAGCTATCATCTTCAGTCCATGATCATGAACTGAAGAGCCCTCGGTCATACGACACCTGAAAAGCTCTTTAGATATCTGATATCTAATTTGTCGCGTCCGATCACCATACAACTCTTGCAGGTGAGTTAGGATTTCAGAAGCATTATTCAGTAATTCGTTCTGTCTCTGTAGCTCATTAGACATTGATGCTAGCATGTAGCACCGAGCTTGGAGATTGTCATCAACATGACGCAAGTAGGCTCCATACTCTTCAGCAGTCTGATCCTCCGGTGGAGGAGGAGGAGCTGTTTCCAAAACATACTCTCGCTTCTCAGACTGAAGAACAATCTTTAGGTTCCTCAACCAATCATTGAAGTTGGGACCAGTTAATTTATTATGATCAAGGATACTCGCGATTGGATTCTTAGCCATTTTAGTAGTTTGATCTACAAAAATAACAAACGAAGCAGAAAATAATTAGACTATGGAATTTATATTCATTTAATATTAGGTCTTTAACATTAAATGTCTCCCACTAATTTAATTAGAACCTCATTATAATTATGAAAATCATTATTTTCATAGTGGGCTTGAAGTCCAATAAAAATATTTCATGTCCCAATTTTATGATGCCACCATGAAACAATTTTATCGGTAGTCAACTTTTTGACAATTGTATCTCTATACAACCTTCAAGATGTTTTGCCTCACCTTTCCTTATATACCTCAATTTTATGACTCCATATATATTACTCGGTGTCAAATCAAACCCATCAAAACTTTCATGATAACGGCCCACCAGAGTGTCCCACGACTCATGGCCAACACAAAGAGGAATCCGTCTCACGAATATCAATATATTTAATAGAGTTCACAGCTTTCGACATAGAATCATCCCACGACTCGTGGCCAATGATAAAACATCGTAGCATCTCATGTCATCTACTTTTGATGGAAGGCCTGGATTAATAAGTTCCAACTTATTTTTATCCATTATTGATTTGATATGGAATTAATCAAATTAATCCGTTTGGGTTCCTTGATCTCATCGATTACCATCTTTACGTTTATTTACCAGTTTCAGTCATCTAATGAAACGAAAGCGTAAATAAACCTAACATACATCTAATGCATGGTGGGATGATCATGTCCTTTCCTATTCGATCCATTCGAGCCAAAATGGATCTATGCATATGTACGTGATAAAACAAATAGTAGAACTACTTCTATTACATTTATTCTATCTACCCGTACAAGCACAGGCCTTCGAGATTACAACTTGTAAAATTACCCACACATGCGTGGGCCTTTGTCATCGAACGGTCTCCACCTTGATCTAATCTCTAACGATACAAAATTTAAAATTTTACAAATTTCATCTCAAGAGACTCGCAGGTCTCGATAAATTACATTTCTTCAATCATATTGAAAACATAATTAAACATCCATTCATTCATTCAATCATATTGAAAATGAAAACATCCATTCAAACATAATGAATATGAGGCTCATGATCATCCCTAAAACATTCATCTAATGAAATGAACATAAAATATCAATTTATGAGTCACACGACTCGTGTGAGGGTCACACGACCCGTGTGATCTTATCACACGACTCGTGTGAAAAATACGAATTGAAAATCAAAATTTTTCCCAGACTCACACGACTCGTGTGGCTCGTCACACGACTCGTGTGAGCTCACACGACTCGTGTGACAAGGTCACACGACTCGTGTGAAAATCACGAAGCTAAAATCAAAATTTTTCTTCATGCCACACGACTCGTGTGACAAGGTCACACGACTCGTGTGGCTTAAAAACGATTTTTAATTTTATAATTAATATTTTTATCATATAAAAAATTAATTATATTGCTTATCTCATAAGTCTTAACAAATCAAAATCTGTTTTAAAGACGATAACCGTGGCTCTGATACCACTGTTGGGTTCGATAGTACCGTACGGGCTGTACGCAGCGGAATTTAAAATTTTTAAAGTAAGTATTTATCGTATAAATACAACACCCGTACATACTAATTGCGAATTAACTGATCGTCATCTTTAAAACATGCATCATATACAAATTTTGATTTGTTACTATAAAGTAAATACTAGTAAAAATATTTACCGAATGTCTTGAACTCCTTCACTATTGATGATGGATGAGGGAATCGGTTCCCGGTTGTAACTTCAACGACTTGAGGTTACTCGCTAGAGGAATCCAAGTGTCTTCCCTCTAAACGTATCCACCCTATGAAGCCCGGTTCCGACGACTTTCCTTCGCTAGTAGAAAAGACTCGGTTTTCTTGTATAGGAATATTTATGAATTTTATTTGGGAATTTTAAGAACTCTTTCTTGAAGTTTTATGAAGAACACTTTCTTCTCTTTCTAACACTTAGAAATTTAGGATCAAAAACTTCACTTAAATGCAAAACCATTTTGCATATATTTATACTAAACATTTTAGCATAAAATAATCAACATTTAGTAATATTAAATAAAATCAAATTTTATTTAAATAGTATTTACTAACTTTTGACTTTGAAAATAATAAGATATGTTAAGTAGTTCAAACAACCATCAACAACCATTTTATTATAATCATATTTATTATTTTAATCCTTAAATCATATTTAAAGATATAAATAATAATTGGATAATAAATCTTGAGAATCTTTCTCAAGACTTTATTATTATATCATTTTCCCAATATTATAATAATCATATTATTATTATTTTGGATTTTTGAAATTTAAAATCCTATTTTAAAATTCAACTTTATTAATTTAGTAATTACCTTAATTACTAAAGTAATATCCAAAATGTAATTAATCAATCTTATTGATTAATATATTCCTTTAATTGATATCTAATCAAATTAGATATTTATCAATTAATTCTAACCATTAGAAATACAATCTTTACCTTTGTTCATAATTAGTGTGACCTTTTAGGTTCACCTTAATACTAGTAGTGGGTTTACAACACTTTGTAATTTGAGTTAAATCTTATTAACTCTTATTCATGAATTAACCCTTTAATTTATGAACCCACATATCATGGTAACACCTAGCAAGTAGCATGAATCTAGTATTAAGTGAATAGCGAGTAAACCTATTCCGATTACAACTCCATACATGTAAAATCCTTTCGACATCTAATTTCCCGATTAAGTCTTGGGTATGATTTTGTCGAAACCCAAATTGACTTAATAACTATGATTCTATTTCATGTTTATTAACCCGGTTATGAATCACTATTCATCTCTGCCTTGGCCAAGGACTTTGGATTAATAACTATGAAACACATAGGAAATTCACTTATCTTCATAAGTGTCGAATCCTTTATTGGCCACTAACAAACTTCCATACATATCAACATAATACCCAACTTATCCCTTTAAACGATAGTGCTAGCTACCAAAAGGATAAATCAAAGTAGAATGTAATATGCACAAAGTTACCATTGTGCCTCAAGTCTTAGGATTAGTCATGTACTATTGTAACATGAAAATTCTTATTCGACTGAATAAATTCTTCATTAAGAATTTTCATACGGTCATGTTCAGTGAACTTGTTCTCTAACAAGCACCCACATAAATGTACTTACGTCTTACGCTAATGTTGATGGAATGCAACATTCTTGTCCAACAAGCATACAAACTATGTGCAAGTCTTTTATGGATTATTCGATATCCCATCTCGAAACATCCATCGACTTGGAACTGTATTTAAGATCACGGCTTTCAAGGTATGTTCCATGATCACCATCTCTATGCGCAACCATACCTTATAACCATAAGTGATCTAGGGATTTTATCTTAAGTGCAATTATAAGATAAATGCTTTCTCTTAAGATAAAGAAATGCCTTATTCATAATATAATTCCAATAGACTGTATTTACAAGTAGAATACGTCCAATTAGATTGGAACGCCGGGTACCCTACTCTAACAGGGGGGGTGTTCGGCCTGCAGCCCGCTAAAACCCGCTATTTGGCGGGGCGAGGCAGGTCGACCTGCCCTCTCAGCAGGCCTGTAAAATGGCAGTCAGACCAAACCCCGCAGCGGGTCGCAGGCTAGGTAGGCCGGCCTGCCGCATAATAAATAAAAATAAAAAATACTAAACTGGGAGTTGGAGCACTGGTTAAACCTATAAGGTTGGAACAAATGCAAAAATTACATGGGAAGCTGGGAGAATTATTACAACTCTCGGGAGCAAATTGAACTAGGCGAAAAAAAAAACTTGGGCACTTGAATTGAATTATTGACAACAAATGGGATCAAATTTTGACTGTGAATTTATGTTCTACCATTGAATCTTAAATTCAGAATTCCATAAAAAAAAATCCATAAATCAGATAATCAATTCATCTCATAAATCACACATCATTTTGAGAGTTAGGTTAGTCATCACTACCGGAAGAAGCTGCGCTGCCGCCGTTGTCGTTGCCTTTGCCACTTGGTCGCTTGTAGTCACTATCGCTGCTGGCCCGCTCGCCTCACGTCACTCGTCGGTCGCCACTCTAAGGTCTCGCTGCTCGAATCTGCCGCTTCCTTGTTGCCACTTCTCATCACCGCACACTAGGGTTGAGCATGGGATTCGGAGAATTCCGAACCGTTCCGAAAACCGAATTGAAATCCCTCCGAACCGAAAAATATCCGTTGACCGCTTGACTTTCTCCAAACCAAACCGAACCGAAAAAATAATTGGTACGGTTCTGGAGATTTTACAAATATTCATACCGAGAACCAAACTGAACAGTCCCATACCGTACCGAACTGAAGAACCGAATTATAAAAATAAATGCGTGTTATTAATATATTTTATGTCAATTTTGATCCTATATAATTTGAGAATTTTTAATGCAAATAAAATATAGTAATAACAATTAAGATTCACTTAAATTTCATGTTTAGTAATACTTTATCTACAATTGAATTTCTCCTATTTAAAAAAAACTTAAAATGGAATGAAAGGTTGAAGATTTAAAAGAAAAAAAATATTTAAGCTTTACTTAAAGTTGTCGATACTTGCTTTAGTCTATCTTATAACTAACATGGTATGGAAGGTAAATAGATATTACTTTAATATAAAAATATATTATATTTTGTTTGAATTTGAAATTTTCAATGTTAGTTGAATTTAGTCTTAACTAAAATTTAGAGTTACTTCTAAAGTTGATTTAAAAATAATATCTTTAGTATGATGAAGTATTGATGAATGTTGAATTTTTTTTTTAAAAAAAAATATATAAAAAATAAAATATAACTAGTTGGTCATTCAAAAAAAATTTAAAAATGATAAGAAATCTCCGAATATCCGAACCGAACCAAACCGAACCGAACTGTTCCGATAGTCCCGAAAACCGAACTGAACCGGCCCGAAAAATAAAAATCTCCGAACTGGACCGAACCAATTTTTTGGTACGGTTTTGGAGATCGAATTTTAGTGATCTCCGAACTTCGGTACGGTTCTGGAGATTTATCAATCTCCGAACCAGACCGACCCATGCTCACTCCTACCGCACACTGGTCGGTCTGCATTGGTCTAGAGGATTGTCAGCTGCCGCTTCAGAAAATTAGAGTTTAGGTTAGGGTTAGCAAGGGAAAAACTGAAAAAGGCCTGCCTCTTTTGATGTAAAAAAAACTTAAGAAAAAAGAATGGAAAAGAAATTAAAGCGTGTGAAGTGTTATTTACTTATTGTGTGTGAAGTGCTGCCGCGTGTGTGAAGTTAATGTTATTGACTTATTGTGTAATCTATAGTAATATAAAGAGGTTGTTGGAAAAATACTTTTATAGTAAGTTTGACTAAAAAAATAAATGATTTGACTTACTATTAATGGAAATTTCGAAAAAAACACATGTACCAAAAAAATTGAGATTTTTATGGTAACAAATTTGGAGATTTTTATGGTAACAAATTTAATTGAGATATCCCAAAAAAATTGGAGATTTTTATGGTAACAAATTTGGAGATTCCTAATCAAAATTTAATTCATTTTAAATATTAATCCATAAGAATCTACTTTTATTGGTAACAAATTTGAAGATTGTTATGCCAAAAATTTGAGATTTTGAATTGAGATATTCCAACAATTATGGATTATTTTCCCATTCAAATTAATGTTGTAAATCAAACAAAAAATTATTCCAAAAATAATGGATGTTATACCAACTATTGATAAACTCCAATCCCATAGTAGATTTCTATGGGATTCTTATGGTAACAAATTGGAGATTCTTATGCCAAAAAATTGAGATTTTGAATTGAGATATCATAACAATTTTGGATTTTTTCCCCTTCAAATTCATGTTGTAAATCAAACAAAAAATTATTCCGAGAATAATGGATGTTATACTAAATATTGATAAACTCCAATCCATAGGAAATTTTTATGGGTTCTTATGGTAACAAATTGAAGATTCTTATGGTAACAAATTTAGAGATTCTTAAACCAAAATTTAATTCATTTTAAATATTAATCCCATAGGAATCTATTATTATTGGTAACAAGCTTGAAGATTCTTATGCCGAAAAATTGAGATTTTGAATTGAGATATTTCAACAATTACGGATTCTTTTTTTTCATTTAAATAATGTTGTAAATCAAACAAAAAATTATTCCGAGATATGGATGCTATACTAAATTAATATCACTTGGTCCACACGTTAATATGATATTAATTAGATAGATAAATTACGTACATCTTTCCTAACGCGTTCCAATATTGTTAACCAATTTAATGGGATTTTGTTAACTAATTTGATAGAATTTTGGTAACTACGGGATTTTGTTAGCTTTTCATCACGTATCTTCATTATTAATAAGGTTTGGTAAGCTTTTGTTTCCAATTTTTTTTTTTTCCTCTCTCGAAAATTTGATAAGGTTTGATAAGGTTTTGTTTTTTTTTCTCTCTCTCGAAAATTTGAGTTGTGGATTTGAAAAAAAATAAATAAATAAAATAAACATATCATATTGATAATGTTCTAGTGTGGGCATAAAAATCAATTTTGATTTGATTGAACTTTGTTTCATATAAACCTAAGAGAATCAGACGTTTGAAAAAATAAAATATTAATAGTAAATAATCATACCATATTTGTAAGGTTTAATTTGGAATATTGTGACATAAAAATCAATTATGATTTGATCACATTTTGTTTTATAGAAGTTATCTTAGAAAATTTTACACGTTTCGAAAAATTAAAGATTATAATTTCGTAAATTAAAGTTTTGGATTTGTCCAAATAAATAGGAAAATATAAAAATAAGAATATTATTTTTCAATCTATCCATAAAGTCTTACCAAATTTCATTGTAACAAACTCCATTATTTTTGGCTACATAATCTTCTAAATATTCGTTCGTCCCTCACAAGTGAATCACGTTCCACATTTTTTTTTTTTATTTTTTTAACAAAACCGATAACATATATTTTTAGAAGTCAATCATAATCATAATAAAAAAAAACGAATCGGATCATATTAAATACCTTATGTAAATATTTTTTTTTTATTTTCGAGACATATATCACATACACATGACTTAATAAACACCACCAACGTTGAACAAAAAGTATTCGACGTCCAATATATCCCACAAAATAATTTTTTCTACAAGCTTTTACATCACCGTTGAAAATGGCTTCGGATTTTGGAGTAATCAAGGATATCAAAAGACAAATAAACCACCAATCAAGCTACACATAATTAGGATGTTCCAACGAGTTGAGGACGTACGCAATTGCCGAAATATTCTTGAGATTATCTTTCATGATTTTGAGATAATATATTCATTTAGTATTATTTAAATGCATCATTTTATGCAACATCTTTTATAATTTATTTACTAAATTATTCATTATGCAATGTTTTAGGGAGGACAAATTACTGGCATAATTCGACCTGTCAATATCCAAAAAATCATCGGTGATATTGAAGAATGTCACGCTTATATCTTGACAAACTATCAAGTGGAAAGCAATATTGGCATCCATAAATCGACGATAGGAAAAAGGAGGATCATTATCAATGGTCAAACCAAAATTATCAAATGGAGGGGTGATTTTCTTATTTCAAACTTTAATGGATGTTCGTAACATTGATGAAGTCATGTTGTTTGGTACGTTATAATTTTTTTTTATTTCTTATTTCAATTTTTTTTAATTTAAAATCTGTAATAAACTATTTTATATGTTATACATTTCAATATGATGCATTTTCTTATATTTTTGTAGATGTTATTAGATTGATTGTTTTCCATTATGTTTTCTTATGCCATTACTATAAATAAGAGCCAAGAACAATCATTATCGCATGTGAGCTTATTTCTTAAGAAACCAGTGTTTAGTCATGGTCAATTGTATGTTGCTATCTCCTGTGTCACAAACAAAAATGGGTTCGAAAGTCCTAATTTGTGGCGACGATGACGTGCCAAAGAATCAAACCATGAACGTTGTATATAAGGAAGTGTTCAATAATATATAGATTTTTTATTATCATTTTATTAATTTATTTATTATTAATGACATGATCTTTCCTTTAGTAAGTACTTTGATTTTAACTGAACAATGCTTTATAAAAGGGACGGAGATAATAAACCCTCGTGCATCGCACAAGGACTGTACTAGTGTGTAATTAAAGTGTTAATGTTTTATGTTGTTATGTTAAAAAGTTAAGTGCAGTTGTTTTTCTTTTTTTTTTTTCTTTCGGCGGGCTGGCTCGCAACCCGCGGCCCGCACAAGCCAGCCCATTTAGCCTGCTCTTTGGCGGGCCTTTAAAATACCAGCCTAACCCACCTATTAAAAGGGGTGGGGTGGGCCAGCCTACGGGCCCAGGCCCATTTTGACATGTCTAGTCTCGACAAAAGAATTCAATTAATTATATTATCAGTAATTAAATCAATTGACGAACATTATATCTTAAATACGGGGAGGTAAATCGAGTAATTATTATCAGAGCTTCAAATGTAATTTGGGAGCCCAATGGGGAGCGTAATAATATTTTTCTAGTGAATTGAAGTATTATTCAAGGGTGAATGTAAATTTGGGCATTACTCATTAGTTGTGTCCATTTGTGAAACTCATATTTGGCACCTCCTTAGAGTTCATGTTGTAGCCTATAAATACACTATCTTCTCTGGGATTTGAAGACACCACACAACTATCATAAGCTTAGGAGTTCTAGAAACTCCAATCGAGATCTCTTCAGTTACATTGCCCATCAATACTTACAGAGATCGTATAATGGACATACGACAAAAGTCCCGAGGGCACCCGAGCAACCCTGAGACAACCGTCGACTACTATTGCCCGCCGTGCACCGCCGTACTTCAGCCATCGACCGCCATTGACTGCCACTAACCACCGACGAAGCACTGTGAGCTGTCAAGACGCAGCCCATCGACGCATTGCCGCACGCCGCAGCCGCACGCCACAGCTGTTGTCGAGCGACGGATCGCAGTGACACACAACCCGCAAGCTGACGCCGCAGGCCATCGTCGTGCACCTAATCTTGCGCCATGCTTTCGACAGCGTTCCAGGCGAACACCCACGTATCGTAGGCAATAATCACACCATGTTGGTGCCCGTGTATGTACGCCAACCGACGTAGTGAGCACCTGGAAATACGCACACCACCAGCGCATGATGCCCAGCGACGACGCGTATCCCAGGCGATGATGTGCATCCCAAGAGGCGACGAATGATCAAACGAACCACAAGGACGAGGAGTGAAGATATTCACATAACTGTTCGTCCGACCCCGTAGGTCGTGTAAGTTTGTACAAAGTCTGCGAAAGTTTTAAGATGTAAGCATTCTATCTTAACTCTAGTTCGTTGCGCTTTAGACTAATTTTCTTAGATTAATCCATGACTTGCACAATTACGATGTTCTTCATAGAACCCCAACAAAATCAACACGAAAATTTACTACAAGAAATAAATTAAAAATAGCAGTCATTCTCGATTAGCACGTGGTAATATCCAAAGCCTAAATTCTCATCGTAGATTAACCAAATAATGTTCAGAGGAATTAACAAGTGCAAGAGACAACAGAATCTCAGTTACTATAAACTTGCATGTGGTAATTACAACCTAATATACCAGCACACACGAAGTATGAACATCTAGCGAACAATTTGCCTAAAATAATGATTTTTACCTTGTATTGTTTTGTCTTTCTTTTGGTTTCAGGCGATGCGTGGCTTACACTGCCCGTGCTCACCGGCAGATTCTCTATCGAGGCGGGTGTTTTGATGCTATCCAAAATATCCTGTCCCTTCACACATGAAGACGATGCAATGGATTCCATTACACGCGAGATGGTCTTTCAATTTAATTATAATAATTCAGAAGACACCCCTGTATGTACTGTAACAATGACTGAGGGGACAAAAAAGAATAAATGTGAGGTGTCACATATTACTTTGAAAATCGGCAAGTCAGGATAGATAGAGTGGTCAAATTTAAAAGTCTATTTAAATCCAACCAGCCAAAAGTGATAAGTAGGGTGTGTTTGTATACAAATATATCCACTCAAAATGAGTTTTTTTTTTTTTTTTTTTTTTTTGCTCAAGTTATTTATTCTAAAATCAATATCATATTTTTTTATCTAATTAAGTGATTGTTTTTTAAATAAAATAATTTGTTTTAATGTCATAGTAAAATTCCTTAAAAATTGTATAAGCAATTGTTATAATAATGTTAATATTTTTCAGTTAATTAGTTGGTCATGATCCCTCAAAATTCTAAACATATATTATTTATTAAATTTTATGCAATTAATATAATGATTCATATGAAATCAAATGTACTATTTATTTTAACCAATGATCAAATTTTAAAACATAATACCATTATCTAACTTAAAGTTTTGATATTATGTGCATAAATATAACTTATAATATTCTATGTTTAAAATTATATAATATAATTATTTAACTTATAATTTTTAATATTTTTTGCATGCAAATAACAAATAATACTTTATTTATATATGTGCAAATGTGTGTGGTCGAATACTAGTATATATAATTGCTCTCTAAACATTAAATAAAACCTATTTAATTATACCTATTTGGCATCTTCCTGCCAAAAACCGTTACTGACCAGCATAAATTATATTTTTTTACACTAATTACATAATCTAGACACTAATGACATTAGAATATATATATATATATATATAGGGTTGGGTTCAAGTGAGACTTGTTCTTAGTGAAATAAATGAGAATAAATATTAGTCATCGGATCAGATGATCCAACAACTACAAAAAACTTCATATTTTATACACACTAAGGGCAGTGTGGTAATTTTCATATCCAACTAACCCATGGACTTCACCTCACCCTAACCAATTTAAAACACACCAACCCACTCACCCATTCTCTTTCAGACACTAACACACACCCAACACACACACACACACACGGTCCCACTTCACTCTCACACACACTGATACACACACAAACACACACGTTAATTTTATAGCCATAGTCGGTCGGCCGTCTCCCTCCACCGTCAACCTCTCCGACGTCGCCTTCTTCATCATCGAATGGAGTCACGTCCGAAGCCCCCAATGGTTGCCCCATCAACCTCTGCCTCCGCCTCACTGTCTCCTCTGGTCTCCGCCGCGTTTCCAACTCCATCCCCGATCTCCACCGCTGACCTCGAGAGGCTCCATGTCTTCGGCCACGGCAATGGCAACATAGTCTTCGCGGTCCAATAGCTCGCACCTTTTCCGCCCTAAAAGTCGTCTAAGGCGACGCCCACACCGCCGTCCGCCAACAGTCTCCACTTCTATCCTCCGCCACCCAACTGCCAAACGTCTCCGCGATTAGAGGCACGTCCTCTTTGGCAGGAGCAGAGGACCAGACCGGACGACGACAAGTGACCGGCGGCAAGCGCTTGCTGAACTGACGGGAATGAATGTGTGGTTTGCATTTTGAGAATTAGATAATTGTGAAAAGGACCTAGTTGTAATTTTCAGAATTTTAATTATAGTTTTGAATTTAGGCCTTGGTCTTTAATTTATAAAAAATTATAACCACATATTATTATATACATTTTTTTTTGTACATATAAACTAAAATAATAAATAAAAACAGTAAATAAAATTTTGGTATTTCAGATTAAATGCACAATTGTGTTTGTGGGAATGCACTTTATCAATTTTGGTATTTCAGATTTATGTATTAGCAACCAATAAATAATATAAAAAAAAGTAAGTAAAATTATTAAAATACTAGATATATGTTTAACATAAATAATAAGTTACTTCGATGATTTAGGGTAATTCGGTTAACCAACCGAATAAACGAAGTAATTCGACTCGGTTTCAATTTGGCATAGGACAAATGTTCAGTTGGTTCGAATTGCACAAAATCAATCGAGACAATGCACAATAGTGTTAAATGAATTGCACGTTAATGTCTTCCAGACTGCACAACATCGACCGAAACTTACTTGACTCAACTATATTTATATGTCATTTATATGCCTGCACATCTCGGCTTTCTCTTCTTGATACCGCCGCCATCCTCATCTTCTCTCCCGCCAGTCTCCCTCGTCGACATGGAGGTCCTCGCCGTGAAGGTCTACTCGTCGAACGGATTTCTGCGGGTGATTTTGCAGCCCCGAAGAGGTGGCGTTTCTCCGAGTTGCAGGACGGATCTGGTCGCAGGGCTATTGGAATTGATGGTGGCGGGGTTGTTGATGGGCGAACGGATGGTAGGTGACGATGGAGACGGGTTGTGGCGAATCTGTGGCTGATATCGTCGATGATGTGTGACCAGCGGTGCTTTGATGGACAGGCGATGGAGCTCTGACGGCCAGACGACGTCTTTTTTAAGGCTATTCTGCGGCGCTTGATGATAGGTTGCGACGATTTGATGGCGGGGAGGCTGCGTTGTTGTGGTCGGGCGACAGCGCTCGAAAGGTCGGGCGGCGAGAGCCTGCCGGGCTGGTGTGTGTATGTGCGATATAGGTGTGTGTAAATAGTATGTGTTCAGGCGTGTTGTGTGTGTTTCTGTGTGAGGTATGGGGGTAAGGTAGATGAGATAGTGGTGGGACCCACGTGTGTGTGAGTAAAGTCTGATTTATCCGTATTAGGTGGTCAAGTGTTTAAATTTGACCATGCTAATTACAATTATTAACAAAATTGTCATTATTTATTGACTGACCTATAATAAGATTTGACTTGATCATGACCGTCTGCAGATTTATTCTTATTTCTTTCACTAACTCCTTTTCTTATTTGATCCCAACTCTCTCTCTCTCTCTCTCTCTCTCTCTCTCCCTCTCTCTCTCCTTTTCTTATTTGGCTATTCAATTAATGTTGTTCCTAAAAATTTTCCTGCTCATTTTATTTCCATCTAACTATGGAAAATAACTGTTACTTTTTGCATTACCTAATTGTGACAATATTTTTTTATTATTTTATAATTACTAATAATATTTAACTAATTATAAATTCACGTTAAAAGTTGTATGTAAATTACACACTTATAAGAAAACGTTATAGCATATATTTTTATCCATGCTATATAAATTAAAATTAATATTATCTCTTTATTTTTATCACATGAGGTGATTTATTTTTATGTACCTTTTTTATTCTATTGGCATAACCAATCCCTTAATATTACTTAAATATTAGTTGCTATAATAATAATACTATTAATATTTTTTTACTAACTAACTGGTTATAACCCCTTAAATTTGCAATAATAAAACATATTACTCATTACATTTTATGCAATTAATGTATGTAGTTTTTATTTATAAGTAAAATAATTTATAATTATAATGTTCATTGCTACTAATCATCATAATTATATAATGTGATATGGGCATTATATAACTTATAATTTTAAATATAATATTTTACTTGTGCTAGTAATCACCCGTGCGATGCACGGGTATATTATCACTTGTGAGCTTTTTACAATTATATTTTGTATATAAATTGTGTAATAACAAAATGATCATGATCATAAGAATAGACATATAAACATATAATTAAACTGAAAAGATCATCTATTATTGAACACTTCCCTATATAGTATATACAACATTATTGGTTTGATTCTTTGGCACGTCATCTTCGCCACAAATTCAGATTTTCAAACCCTTTCGGTTAGTGACACATGAGACAGCAACATATAACTGGCCATGACTGAACGCTGGTTTCTTAAGAAATAAGCCAATATGAAATAAGGATTGTTCATGGCTCTTGTTTATAGTCATGGCATAAGAAACCATAATGGAAAACTGCCGCCGCTGGAACTTGAAAGGTATTCTAACATCAGAAGGAGTTATGGCCATTCTTGGAATCAACACCGTATCACCAGCATGTCTCCTGTGAGTATCTTACACTCAAGAACATGAGTGGATAGTTTTGTCACAACCAATCGTGTCCCATTACACAAACCCATAGAATGATCCATGTGTCCGCAATAACATGACTGGAGTTCTAATCTTCAAATACAACTCATGGTTCAGTATTCCAGAACACTTGATACTATTCAAAAACTCAGGCGTGTGGAGATCAGACAAAAAATCATTATTAGAATCCGATTTGCACGTACTATCAGAGCTCAAGTACATACGACCATCCAACAAATTCAATGATGTCATGTACTCATTGATAGACTCGACCACATCCAACGTCGGCACTAATGCCCTATCCTTCAAATAGCTCGGATCGTCAGGCGCCTCCTTATACATTGGATATGTGCTTTCAACGATTTGAGCAATAGGATCATCAGATGGCTGAAGCAAAATGTCTTCGGGTATGTCTATAAGTGCACACCTATCATTCGACCCCCCGATAGTTCCATCTCCGATATTGGCTATCCAATCTGCAAACCGTGCAAGCTCATCACGTTCATCCAAATTAGCAAGTCCTTGAAGACGCATGTCTTTCGTAAGCCTAAGCACAGTACAACTCCTCCATATGTTAGAAGCATTAATGACAGCATTGACTATGTCCTGACTGCTACTCTTTGGAATGACAGGAAGGATTTGTCGAAAATCTCCACAAAAAACAACTGGCTTCCCACCAAACGGTTTGTTGAGGTTCAAAGGATCAATTGCTCCCGTAATACCCTGCAACGATGTCTGTACTGCTTCAAAACAATGTTTGTACATCATTGGTGCTTCATCCCATATTATTAGAGAAGCACGAATTATCAATTCCACCAGAGGGCTTGCCTGATTGATGTTTCAAGTAGATTCCTGGTGGGGATTCAATGGTATAGCAAATCGAGAATGCGTTGTTCGTCCACCTGGCAACAACAGCGACGCTATTCCGCTGGATCCGACACATAAGACTATACCGCCTTTGGATCTCAAAGCAGCAGATAAAGTCCTCCACATGTACGTCTTCCTGGTTCCACCATAACCATATACAAAAAAGAGATTTCCTTGGCCGGATTCAACAACGGACATAATTTTTGAGTAGACACTCCTCTGTTCGGTTGTCATTTTAAAATGTTAATTAATTTACAATATGGGTTTTAATGAATTCAAACTCTTGTATGACGATAAGATAAGTACAAATTAGTTAAGAAGTGGAGATTTTTCGTTGTGATAGCATCATAATCACCGTATATATCTATACTAATACATACAATGCGATTAAAAATAGATTAATATATAAATTATTATTATTATAATATTAATATTAATTTAACCAAAATTTATTCAACTTTTGTTTTAAAATGTTGTTTGATTAAATGACGTAAAAAAAATATGGATTGAACCATTAATAAGTGATTAAAATATTAATTAATTTAAAATATGAGTTTTAATAAATTCAAACTCTTGTATGATGATAAGATAAGTGCAAATTAGTTGAAGTGGAGATTTTTCGTTGTGATAGCATCATAATCACCGTAAATATCTATACTAATACATACAATGCAATTAGAAACAGATTAATATATAAATTATTATTATTATTATTATAATATTAATATTAATTTAACCAAAATTTATTCAACCTTTGTTTTAAAATGTTGTTTGATTAAATGACGTAAAAAAAATGGATTGAACCATTAATAAGTGATTAAAATGTTAATTAATTAAAATATGAGTTTTCATAAATTCAAACTCTTGTATGATGATATGATAAGTGCAAAGTAGTTAAGAAGTGGAGATTTTTCGTTATGATAGCATCATACTCACCGTATATATCTATATTAATACATACCATGCGATTAAAAACAGATTAATATATAAATTATTATTATTAAAATTTTGACGTAAAAAGAAATAAATATGGATTGAACCATTAATAAGTAATTAAAATGTTATTTGAGATATTAATACAAATAATGAGCGATTTTCATTTACGAGTTATCCAATCCAATATTATCTCTACACTGTTAATTGTATTATCTCTACAATTAATTTTGAATTGGGACTGTGATTTTCCGTCAATAAAAAACTACTACGGCGAGATCATATTTAACCTTTTATCATTAAGATCAACATCTATTATTATATAACACAAATTAATATAAATATTATAATCAAACAAATATTTATGAATATAATCCATTATGATAAATTATTGAAAAATCACACAATATAATCCATTAAATGTACTTGATTCAGTTATTGTTAATTCCGTAATTTTTTATTTATATAATCTTTTATTTGAAATATTTGTTAAAATTTGTATTAATTTATATCTTATATCATGGCTTCTACCAATTTTAAAATATTATACAATAGAAGTAAAAAAATATATGTTCAAATTTTCACATTCGTGGGACATTGAATAAAAAAATAAAAATACTCAACGACATTTTATAACGATAACAAATATAATAACACTAAAATTTATTATAGAATTCAGAATTCAACGACACGGAATGAAATTAAAATTCATAATAATCAAACTCTAAATATCATAAATATCTTCTGCTCCTTGCTAATGTTGAGGGAAAATATCACCATTTTGAGGGAAAATCCCACCATATTTGATAACATGAGTTCTTCCATGAAGCACAAGTTTCCATATGTTGGTTATGATATCTTTCTTCCCGTGGTTATTATATTATCGATGTGTTCTGAAATTTATCTCTTTTTTTTTCTCTGAACTTTGTGAATGACGTGAATAGATAATAGTGGTAGTGCATATTATTTTATAGAAATATTTTTGTGTGACGTTGGTATGGACCGAAATTTAATGGAAAGATTGATGATAATTATGTAATGATAATTATGGATCCAATTCTGATAGATATTCCATATAGATTAATACATATGTTCACGTGAAAAGACGAGATTAATACTGAAGATTGATCGTGTTTCTTTTGAGATGGTATATTCCATTAATTCAAATCGAGACTTATCTCTTTAAGGTGACTTATCCACATATCTCAATAATATCACTAATCCATTAATTGTTGAATTCAAATATGACTTTTTTTTAATCTCGTGTCTTATAAATGCTTTCAAGCTTTCTATATTTAGAATGTCAAAGTATTTTTTTTTTTTGGTCAAAAGTTTCTAAAAAGGTATTTTAACAACAACCTTTTTATATAGATGTAGATATAGAATATAAATATAGATATAGATATAGAGGGAAATGCTCACATGCCTACGGTGGGCACATGTTAATATGCCCACCGTGGGCATGTGAGCATTTCCGTAGATATAGATATGGATTTGTGCACGTGCACATTATCGAATGCTAGTTTGATATGACTTACTGCACTGACTCTAGGGCTGAGTATGGGACTCGGAGAATTCCGAACCGAACCGAACTTACTCCGAACCGAAAAATATCCATTGACCGTTTGACTTTCTCCGAAGCGAACCAAACCCAAAAAATAATCGGTACGGTTCTGGATATTTCATAAATATCCGTATCGAGAACCGAATTGAACCGTCCCGTACCATACCGAACTGAAGAACCGAAATTAAGAACCGAATTATAAAAATAGATTCTTGTTATTAATATATTTTATGTCAACTTTGATCCTATATAATTTGAAAATTTTTAAAATGCAAATAAAATATAGTAATAACAATTAAGATTCACTTACATTTCATGTTTAGTAATACTTGATCTACAATTGGATTTCTCCTATTTTTTTAAAAAAAATGGAATGAAAGGTTAAAGATTTTAAAAAAAAAATATTTAAGCTTTACTTAAAGTTGTCAATGTTATAAAAAATACTTAAAGTTATCTTATAACTAACATGGTATGGAAGGTTAAATAAATATTACTTTAATATAAAACTGCATTATATTTTGTTCGAATTTTAAATTTTAAATGTTAGTTGAATTTAGTCTTAACTAAATTTAGGGTTACTTCTAAAATTGGTTTAAAAATAAAATCTTTAGTATGATGAAGTATTGATGAATGTTGGACTAAAAAAAACATATAAAAAATAAAATATAACTAGGTGGTCATTCAAAAAAAATAAAAAAATGATAAAAAACCTCTGAATATCCGAACCGAACCAAATCGAACCGAACCGTTCCGATAGTTCTGAAAACCGAACCAAAAAATAATAATCTCCGAACTGGACCGAACCGATTTTTTGGTACGGTTCTGGAGATCGAATTTTAGTGATCTCCGAACTTCGATACGGTTCTGGAGATTTATCAATTTCCGAACCAAACAGACCCATGCTCACCTTAACTGCCCAAAGCCCAATGCTTTCAAATTTGTGAACAAACAAACTCTACATTGACCAAGCACGGTTCTTGCTGACTGATTGCGAGTGAAACTGGGACACAAATCAAACCCTGCAAAATTCTCAGCTCAAGCGCAGCGCATACTGAAGGAGGTTAGCATGATGGCGGACAAGAGTGAGGTTGATGGAGGGGTAGATGTGAAAGTACAATCTAGTCCTTCAATCCCCTCCGGCAGCGACAATGTTTGGGCGGATGTTTCGTCTCTCCTCCAGCTCGCTTGTGATGGTCATTTTCCGTCTCCCTTGTTCTAATTGCGACCATTTTGTGTATTTTCCATTTATCTAGTCAATACGTTGAATGAATTGAGAATTACAGGATTTTGTTGTTGCGGGAGGTTTTGATAATCTATGCCCGGGGATTTATTTATTTATTTATTTATTTATTTTTTCTGTGAGACGGCTATGTGAATGAACAGTGTCTTCATTAAGGAGCGAGAAGGGGGTAATGTAATGGGTTGGCTAATTTGAATTTGAGGATCTAAAAGCTGTACTATGCGAAGATGACAAGAGAAGCTTCTGAGTTGCATACGAGTTTTCTTAAACAATATAATTGAACTTTTATATTTTGTGAAAAATGGAAAATGGACATTTGGAGATGAAACAAAACACGGGGTTTCTTGGAGGCACAAATGGGTTAGTATGCATCAAAGTTTCTGGTTTGTTGTCCTCTTTGCTTCTATTGCTCAACTTTTGGAGTTTGTTATGTGACCAGGGGGAGAGCTGTCTGTATTGGAGAGAGGTAGTTAGCATAATATAAATAAAAAATTTATAGGTTTCTGTGAAGGCTTAACAGTGAAAAGTGACTGTTTTGATATGATATATGATTATGTATGGCCCTTGTTTCCTTGAATGATTGAAATTTAGCATTTATAAGAAATAGGTGCTGATTTTACCCCATCCTTACTAACTTCTGAATTCTCAGGTAATTAGATGATAGAGTTGCACTTTAAGGTATAAAGTGAATGCATTGTGTAGCTTACTTTAGACTGAGTTGCAGCAGTTGCTCACCAGTTAACTTTGCCTGAGAAATAGGAAACGAGAAATAATCACAATTTTATTGTGGATAAAGCAGCTAGATTATATTAATGAATTACTTGGTTTTCTGATTTCAAGAACTTCTGAAACTGATTGGTTAACCTATCATGTTATTAGTTTGATCATAATATCGTATACCTTATGGTATATTACTATGCATGTATCTTGAACAAGGATAGAAGCTAACAAATACATAAATCAATGTATCTTGTTTAATATCATATTATCTACTGTTGCCTGCAACGACATATTTTTCCATTTGCTTTTACCATTCCTGTGCAACCTAAATACTCAACTCTCCGTATAGTTTCATCTCTTTCATTATATTGTAGGTTTTTATTTTTTTTATTTTTTTTCCCTCTATGGGCAGGAATTGTAGTAAACATTGGTCCTTAAACTATTCAAACAACGCGATGACACTTTCATATCTTATTATCATGGCCATTCAACGGTGTTGAGAGGCAGGTTTTTTCTTTATTCATCCCTGTTTTGTAAGAAAAGCCTTACACAGAGCATGCTAGTGCTGCTAGGTAGTCTCTTGATGGGCCTATTTTTTCTTAATTTAGAGGAAATCCAGGATATAATGAGTGAAATTTGGATAGATAAGGTGTGATCAGTCATCAATGTAGTATTGAATAGCATACCTTCCCAACAACTGAACTGGCGTGTATATTGAGGTCATGTGGGCATGACTATGTGTCATGTTAGTGGTTGTATGCTTATTCTGGCTGAAAATTCAGGAAGTTGCTGCTGTAAGCAGTGTAGTTATTATGTAATTATGATGTAATGGTTGTTTAGGCTAGGTGTCGCACGCACCTTTTGTGTTTGTCAAAAGTTATCTACCGATTTTTTCATTTCACAGGGTGCAAATGGTGGACCATTGGCTCTATACTATACTGCTATGCAGTGATTTGTTTCTTATGGCAGCTACCTATTTAACTTATGCCATCTTCCTTAGCTTCTTTGACCAAAATAGTTTTAAACCTATTTAGGTGTGGTATTTTCTTAATATTTGATTGATCGTAGCTGCTTCAATATTAGTACTATGGAGTACGGATAGAGCTGTCAAAATGAGCTAACTGGGTGATCAGCCCAATATTCCGCCCGCCGTTTGGTGGGATGGGCTGGCCTGCCATGAAATGGCAGCCCGGCCCTTCCGCATTACGGGCTGTGGATTGGGTGAGCCTGGTATGCCCAGTATAAAAAATCTGAGATATGAAATTGAAGAATATATGATATGGTTGGTAGGAAAATTCTAAAAAAAAAAAAATATAATGCTAACAGACTAAGTTAAGAGTCTAAATTACAAGTTGAATGGATTCTTCAACTCATTAAAGCAATCAATTTCGGGGAAACTGGAATTTTAGGCCCAACTCAGAATATTTAACAAAGCACAATTTAGAATGATTGAAAATCTGAGTTTTGCTGAATTTAAATAAATGGAGGCCCATCTCAGAATGTTTCACTAAGTACAAATTTAACTTAGTAATTTTCATTAAGGTTCAGAAAAAAAAAATTGCACCCATTT
>BKCP01009737.1:1550291-1563423 GCA_008636005.1 Striga asiatica
TCATATAACTTGAGTTGTGTGTGGGCACAACTAGTAGTCTGGCTTACTCTTATGAGGTAAAACTTAAGAGAGATATTAGTTAAATTATTATTTTTAATTAGGGCGACTGGCCCGTGGCCTACCCTGCTCCACCTTGGCACGTGGCCCGATCCTTGACGGGCGTAAAAAATCCCACCACAAACCGCCCCTTTAGCGGGGTGGTGCAAACAAGCCCGTGGCTCTAAGTACGGAATACACTCTTTGAGCCCAAATTATTTGAGAGTTAGGAGTCATCTCTTTTACAGAATCTTGGCAAGCCAGTGTTTGTTCCCGTGAGGCATGAGCTAGCTTCACTAGTACATTTTAAAAGAGTGGTAGGATATTAAGTCAAAGCGGCTAGATCTTTCAACTACGTAAATTGATTCTTAGTTTAGTTTTAGCCAATGACACAATACACATCGTTTGCAAGTTACATGCACTATAAAGTATATATCTCATCTCATGATAAGATTCATAATCGTTTCAAGAACACATGAACAAAGAGAATAGAGATGAAGAGAGAAAAGAATTACGACTGTATTGAATAGAATGAAAGTGAACAGTACAACTCCTAATATGTTCTTTGATTATTTTTTGTGCATGAAGAAATCATTGCAGATTTATAAGCTAATCCTTTAGGGAATCTGATATGTATTTTAGGTTTATAGTGATTGCAAGTCTCTGCAACATATCTTGTTGGTTTGATTGTACGATGTCAATGCCTTTTTCCATGTAAAACGCTTGTTGAAATATCTCTTGTGAGTTGTCCCACATTGATTCAAGCCTAGTGGGACGTTTCTCCCATCACCAATTGGTTTTGGGATGAAACTTCATTAATGTGACAACTATGCTCACCCCTTCTTATGGTGCGCTCCACCCTTGTGGGACCACACCTCTTCCACCGACTATAATCTAACATGGCATCCGAGCGGGCCTGATCTATGACTTGCGATGATTTAATCTACCCGGCCTGCTGTGGGCTTGAGCCTATGAAGGACTCACAAGTGAGGGAGCGTGTTGGAATATCACTTGTGAGTTGTCCCACATTGAATTTATAGGGTAAATGAACCTAGTTTATAGGTTTAGTAGACTACTCCTCCCATCACCAATTGGTTTTGCCGATAGAACCTCACTAGGGTGACAACTAGGCTCACCGTTTTCCTTATGGTGCGCCTCACCCTTGTGGGACAGAACCTCTTCCCCTGACTATATAAATCTAACAACCCCCTTTTATAGTTAGAGTAAATGTCGACATTCATGAAAATGGGCTCTACTGCCTTCTTCATTTCATAATGAGTCATTGTTGGAGTATGGATAAATTTCGAAAATTGGAAGAACCAAAGAAATTTTTAAGTGAACTTTCTGTTGTGGAATTTGTAATAGTGCATGTTTTTTCTTATATTTTCCCTGCGAAATTAAGATCATCTCAGTGTTCTTTGCATGTAAAAAGTTGGTACTGTGTGACTTTCATTTTAAACTCTTATATTAGAATATTAAGATCTTTCCTGAAACTGAAACAAATTATAGATTTTAATTTGGGGTAGTATTTGTTTTCTCCATTGTTGGAGTGCAGATTGTAACTTGCTCAATTTTAGTGCTGTGAAAATGCTGATGCAGTTTCCTTTCATGCTAGACTTAAATTCTGATTTTAGAAAGTATCCCGTCTGCTGTTGTTTCTTAGATAGAGCACAATAGGGTAAATAATTATTTTAATGCAATTTTTCACAGATCTTCGAAATGATGAGCTCATAACCGGGGAGAATTTTAATCTCTTCTCTGCCATGTCTGCTTTAGAGGTAATGCTGTTTTTCTGTTGAGAGACGTGTATCAAATTTTATGCTGCTCTGCAAATATGACAAAGGTGAAGATCAATTAGAGTTTAGGTGAACGAAAATTAATGTGTTAATAGTTGTCCATTATTAGGTGAATAAAATGCCGAGCATGTCTATACATGGTTCTTCCTTTTATTTTCCCCTAAAAGAGTTTTCTCATGTACTTATTTTGTGCTTCATTTGTTTATCTATTCCGTACATTCTTTTTATGTAAAAAGAAACTTAGCCAATGTTTTAATCATTTCTATTCAACTTTCATGTGAATTTTATATGTTGCACTGTCTCTGCATGTGAATTTGATGGTCAATGAATTTGTCAATGTTTCTTCTCTCAATACATGTATGATTGCAGGAAGTATGTACATTAGAACCACTATGCTATGCACGCTTTGACACAACCATATAAATCATTCTTTATAGCTTTTTCTCATTAATTCTGCCTCCATGCTTTTACTGAGGAAATTTATCCATCTTAACTAGATAATGGACCCAAAGATGGATTCAGGTATTGTTACTACTTATTACTCTGTTGAGGAAGCCATTGATAATGGTGCTGCTCCTGTTCCATTGAGCTTCGATAGAACAGTAGATACTCAACGCATTATTGATGTAATGGATCATCTGCTAGCTTGCGAGGTACTGCCAGTACAACCTTCTGATAGCATCTTAGTTGTAACCCTTGGAGGTAAAACAAAATCCCTTTCTAACTTGTTTGTTATTTCTACTGCAGGCGACATGGCATAAAGGAGGGTCATTAGCTCAAACAGTTTTTTCTTGCATTTACCTTTTGAGGCCTGATAGAACATCATCTCATGCTCTGCTACATTGCTTCTGCCAAGTTATTCGTGCGACTTGCAATGCCGTTCTTTCAGTTGTTGCAGATACACGCGCAAATGAAGTAATGTACTTCCAATGAATCTCACCCTTTTCATTTAGATGAAATTATGCGACAGTATCTTACATTGTAATTTTTAGTATGCTTTGGAGGAAGTACTACAACATATACTTTTACAGATATATAAAGAATGAAATCATAGCTGTTGTCTCATCATCTAAAGGTGTAACTGAAAATGAACTGAACTGTTTCATAGAAATTAGTTTGTTTGATTCTTGAAGAGCAGCTGTCACAGATGAAATTGCAAATGAGATTAAGTTCTTTTTTTCTTACACTTTTTTATTTAATTTTTCTGAGAGGTTAGAGTTGTGCCGACAGTATCATAGACTGGTCATTACTTCTGAGCACATCTATAGAGAAAATGTGTATATGGGGAATGGAGTTGGTGACATGCCTTTCTAAAGAAAAGCACTAACACCCATATAGTGTGTGCCAATATTTTCCCATTTTCAAAAATAAATACTAGTCACCTTTTACTTGCTCATACATCGAGTGGCAATTTTTCCATTACGTTATTAACTTCTGTGAAATCAAATGCACTAACAGCAGTATAAAATTACTTGGATTCATTTACTTTCATGTCTAGATTTCCTACATTTCTAGTTTCGCAAATTTCCTTACATTATGTTGGTTTCTGTTGAGCAATAAATTGGTAATTATCACTGTTCACAAAGAGTCCCCTCCGAGAATGTGTTGGCTATGATTTAATATTAGCATTGGGTGCCCCTATTTTCAGTAACCTTACACACACGGATATATATTTTACACACACACACACACATGCATTTATATTTGTTGAAGATAGCAGTTTTAGTTGATAGATACTGTCTAGCTTGTGAGCTGTCTACTTCAAGGTTGATGTTTTATCTTTCGAGTGTAATGGATGGTATAATACTTGTGGTCACTAATGACAGTTGCCATTGACTATGCTGTCTATGTGTTAAAACAGTCACGAGGCTCAGTTCATTGTTATTTTCATGTTTTGTTACTCTTGGCTTCTTATGACCACCTGGACTGAGTTTAGCGGAAAATCACATCAAAAACCCTTGGGATGCATTCTGAATGCTAAAACCGTACTTTATTCCTTGCATCATATATTTGTTTTCTTCCGTTTGAACTTTGAAGTATCTTATATTGGCCACCTATATTTTGACTAACAACGCATGGTTGTACAGGAAGAAGATCTTTTCATTATGGCTTATGGTCTACCACTAAAGATTGATGGAGATGAAAAATGCTTGTCGATACTACATGCTGTGGAAGAAACAGTTTCTAGGCAACTAAAAGCTTGTAAAGCACCATTGTCTGGAAAGAGAGTTGCAGAAGGTACACATCTTGCATTCATGTACAAACCTAATTCAGCATGATTTATTGAAGCTAACTTTTCTGCAGATAGATATTTCGTACGGCATTTGACGTCGTTTGCTCGAAACTATCACATGTAATTTCATAATCGACTCAATGACACTTGAACTCCATTATTGGAAATTTAGTACATATAGGACATCTTTGTTTCTGCTGTTTCTCCTCTTGTATCATAAACAAAGAACAAATTAACATTACTCTTGTAAAGGTGTCCAAGCATTACAAAGTCAATTGGGAAATTGGGAAGGGGAAAAGTTCTTGCGGGATGCCTGGTAGCTCATGGTTTATACAAATTATCTGTTTCTGAGTATCTCCTACATGTATTTTATTGAAAACATGAGAGAACCTCATATCAACCTGCCGGACTCCAGGCTTCAATCGATAATTGGGTTGACAAGCCAAATTATTATAATATATTGAAAAAAATAGTTGGCCGTACTTTTTACATATTATTCTGTCAATTCCATTGTCTCTCAGAATTACTGAGATTGGGTTGATATTAAAAAATCTAAAAAATTGAGTTTGCTTTGATGATATAAGAAATAACTATGGACTCAGTTTCTTATCCTATGATGTAAATCATCTTGCTTATAGCTTGTATTGCATGGAAGTGATGGGACGTTTTTGTATTCTTGATCCATTTATCGACTGCACTCATGATTTTGTCGTCTCCTTGACAGATGCCATGTCGAACCCATCAATATACATTTATATGTTTTCTGTAGTTCATTATTTATGTTTAGGTGGATATTTTAGTTCAGGAAACCTATAAATTGCACATTTTATATTTGCATTCCATTTCTATTTGTATGGTGACCTGTGAACTTCGATATGAATTAGTGAGGAAAAACCTTTCAGTTGGGTCCTAGGACCTTTGCCTGGATATCTTTCCTTTTTTCACTCAATTCTGTTATGTCGTTCACACATTTGTATATATAGATTACAATGATCTCTATGAACTTGTTTGTGCAGATGTGGAACCACTACAATCTAATCTGAAGTTTGAAGAAGGATTTTGCAAAGCCATAGTATGCCGCTTACGCTTTCGTAAGGTCTTACTTGTATTATTCTTTATTATTTTTCTTGCATAAATATCAAATTTATTTATTTTGGCTGTGTATTAGGTCAGGAGTTTCTTGTACGAATGTTTTCAAAACTAATGTGCTCTCTACAGTATGTCTCTTGTTCTAGTAATTTATATGGTGGCTTTACATCAAGTATTTGGCTTTTTACACATTGAAAATATCTTAAAACTTGAGTTTTGAATTTTGTCCAATAGCTGTAATCACTGGTTGGATTGGCCAAGCATCACTTACCCTACTCACACACCACAAATGTTTCCTTATCTACTTGGAATGTATCCATCATCTATTCCGAAAAGGTAATGACATTTTAACTGCATAGTACTTAAATATATCCAAGTTCTCATAGCGTAGCAATAAAAAAATATTGAAATAATTATTACTGATTCACTTGTGGAAAAGTGGATCAATTTTGCTAATCTGATAAAATAACCAAATTATCAAACTGTAACATGCTCTTTACTCTCTCCAGCATATCTTAGATGAAAAGGATGTGCAGAAATCTGCCTGAGCATGTGTGTATGCTGTCATATTTATTTGCTGAAGTCCCGCTAATGATATTTCATTCAATTTTTCTGCACCAAATTTCTTATTCCTTTCTCATTTTAAGATTGGAAATGCACTTCAATGAATGATACATTCTAAACAGCTAAACATAAAATTGATATACCCCTTAACTAAAAGGATTACTAGGGACAGAACCTAAAAAGTCGCAAAGAAAAGGAGGGGAAAGTTGCAGTGTAACTGTGGGGACACTGGACAAGTATTAAGTAAACCTTAGAGATCTGAACATTTCTTACAGGTATTTTATTGAGCACGGAAGGAGTAGTTGTCTGATATAAATAATGCATGTTGTTTTTACTCCCACTTTTCTTCATCCTTGTTGAACCTAAATGCAACCTTTGGTTGTTTCTCATGTTGCTGTCCTTCTTAGGTTGTTGTTGGTTCTAACTTAAGAGAGAACTGCAATATTTTAAATTGGGGACGAATATTGGATATTGAAGGTTATCAACTTCATAGACATCAACCTATAGAATTGGAGAACAGTTTGATTAGGTTCGTCAATTAACTAAATGCATTATCATTTTTTATTTTTTGACAAATCCAAATAAACCACATGGACAAGATTCTTATGGATTTTCATGGATACTGTTAAGTGTATAAAGTATATTCTAACCCCCGAAACTATGTAAACATCAATGCTCTGTACTGCTATACAATGTTAGGAAATAATCGAAGTTAGCCTCTAAGGCACTTACACATGCTCAAGGCACAATGAAGCCGTCTTTTTTCATCAGGGATTTCCTTTTCTTTTCTTCTTTAAGAGTCGGCTGTTTTTAGATGGGTCTAATCCTGGTACTTCTTAAAGTAAGAGTTTGGGCCCAAGTCTTCTGGGGACTATTAGACAGTGAACCTTTTAAATTTGAGCCCCTTACAAAAGCAATAAGAGTACAGGGGAAGTGATCATGAGAATATTGATGGATATGATGAGGATGAGAGAATATGGATTTGATGAGATCATTGGTGATGATTATTAGATAATGCTACTTCTTTAGGATTCAAAACCTATTAAGTAATGAATGCTTAGAATTAGTATGAAGAGATGAATGAATCAGGTCATTCATTTCTTTTGTACTCTTTGATTATGAATGTCTGTAGTCTGATTTGATGCATATATATGTTATAAATCTCATTTTCTTCATTTTGTATCCATTAATGACCTTTTACATGCTTATTTTATAAACCTTACATTCTTTGTTATATACTGCCATTTGCTTTCTTGCACCTCACTTCAAAAAGACAAGTGCACGGTTTCCAATCCAACTACTTTGAGTAATATGATGATGGCGGTGATCTTGATGATTACATAAGAAAAAATTTATCGCTTCTTAGATGCCAATCTCACCATTTAGAAATCCATGTACGAATTACCGAGTATGTGATGGCCATCATTTTTCCAGTTTAACATTTGGGTTTATTTGTGCTCAGCACTTTTACCATGCGTTGACGTGCATGAGGAGACCTCAAGGCAAAGGCTTAGAGCTTGCTAAGAAGCATATTAACTCCTGCCTAACTGAGCTTGATGACATGCTTAAATCAGAAGAATTTCTGAGGAAAACATATGCATCTGAAACTTTAGAGTATGAAGTAGAAGTTAAAACAACTGCTTCTGGCTGTCAACCCATTGGCTTTGATCCTACTTTAAACAGTAGATCAGCAGCACCAACTCCACCTCGCTCAATTAAACTACTGAGCTGGAAAAAGGTCAGTTTCAAGGAACTTTGAGATTGTAATTTACATTATTGGAAATTAACGGGACTCTCTTATCTTTCTTGTAACAGGCAGTTCATTATTTCCAGAAGCTTCTTCACGATCTAGAAATTGTATGCTCGTACTCGTTGGACACTATCCTTGAAGGTGCTTTGCGCTCTTTGGTTGACTTCCAGAAGTTTCAACCAGATCTGGTCGCTCGAGCTTATCTCCAGGTGCAACCCTCGATCTGTTTGTGTTTCATACTCCAATAGATTCTTAGTATCTGATTCCAGATTTGACGTAAAGATTTCATTTTGCTTCCTAAGAATAGAGATGAAAAATGATTAATATGGGGCATATATATGTTTGACGAGAAACGAGCAAAATATTGCGAGCAAATTGAAGTGAGATTATATGATTACTATTGCACGCCGTCGTTGCTATTAAATCTGTGTGAAGGTTGATTTGAGAGATTCAGAATTAAGAGTGAAGGATAAAATGGTTGAGTCAAAGAAAATTAATTGCTCTGTAAGTGTTAGGAATAGGATTTGAACACCCATAATATTTGGTAAAAAAATACTTCATGTGTAGGATGATATGGGGAAGGAGTGGGACATGTAAATTTTTTATGTGATTGAATGCTGAATGCGACTGTGGATATTTTTTATGATAATGTATTGCTGATCTAGCCTCCTGAAACTTTTAAAATCTTTGGTCAGCTAATGTAAAATTAGAAGAAGTGTTAATGGTGATCCAGCAAATATTTTAACCAAAAATCCAATAAAAAAAGTTTTTATGGTATATTTGAAGTTTGAACTTTTAGGGTTCAATTGTTTAATTACATTTCATTGAAGATAAATAATGTCAAGGAGCCATGTGAAATATGAGATTGGAGTTCAATAAGGCTTGTTAAACGTAACATATTCACTCCCAGCATCCTAACTTGTACCCAATCCCTTAACGCTTGCATTATAGAAATGCAATTGTTTAGGTTTTGTGAGAAGAGTCAAGCATACTCACATCAAAACTCTCTCTTTGAAGTAAAAATCTGCTACATTTTTGGACCATTTTGTTTTGTCTCTTTGTACGATTAAGATTCATATTGAAAGAACCTACAGATATGCAGATTTTGACTATCTTGCTATAATCCACTTATCTATGCTGATGAAGCTACGATTTAGTTGATGGCCCCGGGATGTGGCGAGCTGGTCATGCCTTCTGTAACCATAAATTAGATAACGTGTTGAATTTGAATTATGACATATTTTTTTAGTTCAATATGCTCAACAATTTTGGCTGTGTATACTATTTAGCATGCTTTGATTAAATTTCTTGCATTTTGGGTAAATGCAATGATTCTCATTATAACTCATGGTGGATATTTTTCAATCCACAAGTAACCCAACCATGGAGTATTAAAGGTTTTTTTATGCGTGCCTTAGAAATGAAGAAGTTTTATGTTTTCCATCCTTAGTTATTTAACATTCTATGTTTCTCATGCGTGTGCGCACACTCTAACAAAGATGATACTTTGTATAGTTCCATCTGTACTTTGAGGTGTCATTTAATGTAGTTCATTTTGAAATTTGTGAAAGAAAGATGAAATTTTCAATTGTAACTTGATATTTGATGAAAGTCCTTTAATTGAAGATAATTGGTAGCTTGAAATAAGTGAACGATGAATGATAAATTTTGTGGTTATAATATTTAATGAAATAAAAGATTTGTGTTATCTATATATTATATCATTTACTGATGCTTATTTCTTCGCCTCTCTTTATGATGGTACCCACTATTTTGTAGTGTTCTTTTATTATGATATTTTTTAATAATCCTCCTCCAATAAAAATGCAGAGTTTCCCGAGCCTCATTGTGAAATTCTGATACTTCGCAATCCCATGTATCAATTTCTAGTGATTCGTAATCTATGTCATTTTTTTATGATTCGAAGTTGTTTTGGACTTTTATCCATGCCTACTAGAAACTTCTAATAAAATTATAAAACACTTGATTAACTTAAACTGTAAATAACGTAATTTTAAAAAAAAATTGCTTCAAAATTTGAATGAATCTATTTTTGATTTTTTAATTTTTTTAGTATCATTTTTTTCAATGACTCCCTTGAATTACACGAGTGTTGTTGTACTAGTATAAGATTAATGTCGTCCATAATGAATCTCATTCGGTTAAATAATCAACAGTTGCTGCTGGTACAAGATGGGAAACTTTATGGACGTGAATCCGTGTTTGGTGTTGTTTGCAAAGCTGCACTACTATCTGATGGAGCAAAGAATCACGACATACAGAAGAACGAAACTGTTGCACAACTGGGGCAGGTAAAGTTTTAGATATATTCCTAATACTAAACATATCTCTGCATATTGAAACCGAATTAAGGGCAATAATACTGTGAGAAGTCAGCTTTACTATAATCAGTACGTAACTAATGCTGTCATCATTTGGTTTCCCTTGCAATATGACATGATGTTAGCTTTCCTTTCTTGTATAGAATAGTTTCTCACTTGTCTTGGTTGTTTAGAACTTAAACCTGTAAAATCACTTGTTTTGGAATGCAGTTGTTAATCAGTTTGCTTAAACTCCTTTGCACTAATACTGCATGGCAACGACGTAAGCTTGGGAAGATCTTACAGGATTGGCGAATAATATATGTACAGGTTTGCATACCTTATCAATTTATAACTTCGACTCCTATGTTTATGTTATTATTCTCTCTGATATCTTCATATTGTTGTTTGTATGCTATGGAACGTGGTTATGTATTTGACTTGTCCCCTTCTCTGTGTTACTAAGAATTGTACCTGTTTAAATTATTGGGAAATTAGTTAGGGTTGCATCTATCTTAGTTAATAATCTAATGTTCAAACATTTGCCATCTTATTGTATATAGAGTTTTTTTATCCTCATTTGAAATGACTAAAATGTTAATTTACAATATTACTGCCTATATGATAAATATATAAAACCATGAAGCTTTGTATTTGAATTTAAGAAGTGCCACATTGTATGACAGATGTGACATGAATTTGTTAATTTCTCGAAAAGTTTTGTTATTATTTGATCTTCCACAAGTTTCAAATATTATGAATCAGGTTGTAGTTCAATATGACTTTTAAATCCTTACAATATTGGTAGACATTGCTCATAATCTATGATGTAGAAAATAATAGAAAACTGGAGAAATGTCAGTAAGTAACCAAACCGAACTGTGAAGTTTATTTTTGAAAAACAAGCTAGCTAAAGTTACTACATAGCCTTTTAGTCCCAAACAAGTTGGGGTAGGCAAGACAAGAGGTGCAACCACCACACCACTCAATGTTGAGTACAAGCTAGCTAAAGTTAAAAGAAAAAAAAAAAAAAAAAATAAAAAAAAAAAAAACAGTTCGCAATATTGTCTAAGAATAAGATGATCCAATAATCACATATTCTTTATTTAAACACTTTGTGGAGGGTCATCCCTTCTAAAATAAGATTGTAGTTAGATACATCCAAACATGCCATACCAGCTTTTTTTAAAAAGTGAGTTTGCAAATGTTCAAATGTTGTGTGAACAAGAGCATGACTATCTGTTTTTTTAATACTAAGTTGCCAGTACATAAATTTATGTGCTCGCAGGCCACGAAGATGTTTTTTTTCCTAATTGTTGTCTTATTTTGTGAATTCATAACCTATAACTTGGTATATAGTGGTACTCAGGTTTGTACTTTTTGTACTGGTTTGCTATTATTCTATGTTTCTTGGTAATTTTTTAAAGTTTGATAATGGCCTTAATACATTTATGAGGTCGTGACCATAAGGGCTTAGAAGATGTGATGTAAAAATGCTAAAGGATCCATCAACATAGATATGCATGTATCCTCAAAAGTTAAACAACCCTTTCTATTTTATATTTACTGGTAACTAATATACGACAATGCACGTGATTCTATGCTTCATTTGGCCGTAAATATCATTTAGTAAGTAGAATTGTTTTAATAAAACCCAATAGGTGCCACGTCAAATATGAAAATTTAATAATTGGTTAATAAATATTGAAATAATGAATTTAATAATTGGTTAATAAATATTGAAATAATGGATATGAATCGGAGATAGCAGTTTCTTTTACGTTAATTTTGATGAGTATATTTTGGAAGGTAANCGTTTGGTAAATTTCTATGAGTAATTTTGTAATGCATTAAAGGTAACATGCATTTTGTTTATTTGGTAAATTGTAATGAATAATTTCTTAATGCATTACCTACATGTCTTTCGTTTCATAAATTTCAATGACTAATTTTGTAATGCATTAAAGGTAACATGCATTTTGTTGGGTAGATTCTTATGAGTAATTTGTGATACCTAATATTTGAGGCTTAAATTTAGTGAAGGAACTGTTGTGTTACTTGTGTATTTTCTTCACATTTTACCTATTTTCGAATGATTGAACTTTGGTGATACCTAATATTTGAGGCTTAAATTTAGTGAAGGAACTGTTGAGTTACTTTGTATTTTCTTCACATTTTACCTGTTTTGGAATGATTGAACTTTGGTTAGAATATGGTGGGTGGGTGATTGCTTTATTTATCTATATATACATATAAATGATGGCAGATCATCAAATAAAACTACATTAACTTTACATATTTGGTATTTTTTCTCAAATAACCGTTACAATCCAAGTTTTTTTTTTATTATTATTATTATTATTATTATTATTATTATTATTATTATTATTATTGTTGTTATTACATTAATCCACCCTATTTCCTTGCACTTTCTTTTTTTTAAATAAAACAAAAACCGTTAGATTTTATGTTAATTGAGTAATGATTATATTTTTTATTGTATCATATAATAGTTACTATTGAAATTAATAATTATATTTTACACTAAATGATATATGTAAGGTACATAAACATAAAAATTTATATTGTAAAAACTTTTTGTTCAAGTTATTTATTCTAAAATTAATATTTTATATTTTTTTTGTCTAATTAAGCGATTGTTTTTTAAATAAATTAATTTGCTTTAATGTCATAGTAAAATTCATAAAATCGCATAACCAATTGTTACAGTAATTTAATATTTTTCTGCTAATTAATTGGTAATTATCCCTTAAAATTACACAAATTACATTATTTATTACATTTTATGCAATCAATATAGTGAATATACTATCAAATCCTTATGTACTATTTATTTTAGCAAATGATCAAATTTTAAAACGTAATACCATTATCTAACTTATAATTTTAATATTATATGCATAAGTATAACTTATAATATTCTGTTTAAAATATAACACCATTATCTAACTTATAATTTTAATGTTATATGCATACAAATAACTTCTAATACTTTATTTACATAAGTCGAATATTAGTTTCAAGTATTTTGTAAGCTTTTTGACAATACATATCCTATAAATGGTGCGGTTGGATATAAGAATTTTTAAAAAACAAAATGTATGGAAAAGTAGAAAAGTTGATTTTAGAAAAAAATAGATAAATTTGAGAGTGAATGGATATGAGATAAGAATGTAACGAGTAAAGTTGATTAGAAACACTGAAATAATAATTGATAATATTGTTAGTTAGAAATATGTTAGTTGATGAATAGTGTTTTTTAAGAAATAATAATAATAATTTTTTTGTTTAATTATAATAAAAAGTAAGTTGAAATGAATAT
>BKCP01009737.1:1563605-1635336 GCA_008636005.1 Striga asiatica
TTTTTTTTTTTTTTTCACACTTAGCCTACCTAACTTTGCATTTTTATACACTTTGCCATTTCTGGTCACCGCCGGCCTCATAATACAACACATGGCTTTTGTGCCTTATTGCCACGTGTGGCCGGCAATGACCGGAAATAATGGCAAAGTGTACAAAAAAGCAAAGTTAGGTAGGCAAAGTGTAAAAAAAAAAAGTTTTGTAGGCAAAGTGTAATTTTCAGGATAGTTAGGTAGGCAATGTGTAATTATTCCTTTTAATTGCATATATGTTTTCCACTAAAAATATATTAAACATAAGGTTTTTTAGTCCGTGCAATTTTTTACAAAATTAATCCTCCTTTCATACTAATATGTAAATAGACAGATTATCAATACCGTTGGGTTATGTGTCTTGAAAGTTTTGAGAATATATTTTGATGTTATCATTTTCATCTAAAATCGAGAAGATGTTTTGCAATTTAAAGTGGTATGGTTATAGAGAATTAGTTATTTTGGAGGGTAGGTTATTGTCAATAAACCTAGAAAGTCTTACTAGGAGTTTTATGGTGCCTTTACTTCATTTAACCTAAGTCATCGAGTGCTAAAAACGGGTCAAAGAGTTTCAAAAGACTTACCACTTTGAATATGTGGACTGAACTTTAGAAGTTTGTTGATAGTATAAGAAAACAAGTCAGCTGTCACCCTCTAAACAACAACATTATCCATCTCTCATCCTTTTTCTTCCATTTTTTCCCTTTTATGGGACAAGTATGATTTCCCGCTACTCAAATTAAATCCCAAATCCAAGAGACTCTGAAAAATTATGTATCGCAAGATATCCCATTTCACCGGCAGAAACAATACAATCTGCTCCCATACCGACTGACAACACATTAAATCCACACTTCAAGCTTCTCTTAGGGTGCAGTACTTTCATCCGACCAAAGAAGTCAACTGTGGAATCAGCAGACTCACGACTATCAATTACGACTATCAATTAGTGCGGTCTCCAGATGCCACCACAAGCCACCACCACAAGCCAGGGAAAATCATAGGCTAGGGAATGAATGGGCCGCTTGGTGTTTGGGTTAGGAGTCCAAATCGCTATTAGTCGCACTTTGCACTTACCGCTCCCAGTTATCTCGAACATGAACATGCGCTGCTTTCCGTTGTAGCTTATGGATAAGGAATGCAGCTGTACTTGTCTTTGCCCACTAAGAACAGCGATTTGACGTCCGGACTTTTCCCAAATGTACAGTCTTGATCCAGACGTGGTAGTATCACAAATTTCTAGACTCCAAACTTTGTCCACGTGCTGCAAGACCTTTATACATGTTAATGAAGTTCGATCCCATAAACGGATTGTGGTGTCCCAAGACCCTGAAGATTGTGCTCGAATCTAATGCAAGGGAACTCACTGGGCGCTTGTGCCGCAACTTTGGCTTTCAATCCACCTCTGGATTGTTAATCTCAAATAAATGGTTGACATCTTTTCTTGCATTCCACCCGTGTATAACACCGTCCATACCGCCAGCCACTAAAAGAGCCACTAAAAGAGTCAGGTCTGCTGCAATCGACATTACACTACAACCTAAACGCCTCGAGTACGTAATGTACATACCTCCAGGTTCCATATCACCACCTCTTGATCATCTCCTGCCGTAATGTCGCCTGCCGTAATGTCGACTGCAGGCGTTTAGGTTGTAGCGTAATGTCGATTGCAGCAGACTGGCTGGCGGTATGGACGGCGTTATACACGGGTGGAATGCAAGAAAAGATGTCGACCATTTATTTGAGATTAACAATCCAGAGGTGGATTGGAAGCCAAAGTTGCCGCAGAGCGCCCAGTGAGTTCCCTTGCATTAGATTCGAACACAATCTTTCAGTGGGTCCTGGGACACGCCCGTTTATGGGATCGAACTTCGTTAACCTGTATAAAGGTCTTGCAGCACGTAGACAAAGTTTGAAGTCTAGGAATTCGTGACACTACCCTTACATTTGGGAAAAGTCTAGACGTCAAATCGCTGTTCTTACTGGGCAAAGACAAGTAAAACTGCATTCCTTATCCATAAGCCACAACGGAAAGCAGCTGCTGTTTTGTGGCGGGGGAAGATGGACTTGTTCGAGATAACTGGGAGAAGTGCAAAGTGCGACTAATAGCGATTTGGACTCCTAACCCAAACATCAAGCGGCCCATTCATTCCCTGGCCTATGATTTTCCCTGGCTTGTGGTGGCAGACATGGCAGGTGGAGACACTAATTGATAGTCGTGAGTCTGGTGATTCCACAGTTGACTTCTTCGATTGGATGAAGTACTGCACCCTAAGAGAAGCTTGAAGTGTGGATTTAATGTGTTGTCAGTCGGTATGAGAGCAGATTGTATTGTTTCTGCTGGTGAAATGGAATATCTTGCGATACATAATTTTTCAGAGTCTCTTGGATTTGGGATTTAATTTGAGTAGCGGGAAATCATACTTGTCTCTTAAAAGGAGGAAAATGGAAGAAAAAGGATGAGAGATGGATAATGTTGTTGTTTAGAGGCTGACAGCTGACTTGTTTTCTTATTAGGACTGATTGGTGATTTCTCTCTTTTCTTACTTTGGTCATTAGGTTTTGAGTCCAATATTTTGCGTTGGATCTTTGAAGCTTGCAGTAGCTCAATGTTTTGTCAAGGTTGTTTTCTGTTGTTGCTTATTATGGAAATGTGGCAATCTTAATGTGTGTAGTTGTTGATGTTTTCACTAAGTTTTAGTTTAAAAGCCATAAGAAATCTTTTATTTGTGCATTCCTATTTTCTTCTTTTGTTTCTTTATTCCTTGATTAAATTGCCATATTCTTCTTTTGAGAGAAAAGCTGTGTTGAATTTATCAATCAGACTTGTCCATTGCAGGACTAATAAGTAATTTCTATCCTCCCGTCATTTGGTCATTCGGTTTTGAGTCCCACTTTGCATCTGTTGTGGTTTGACAGTTTCTGATTGAGAATTTGTAATTAAGTTCCTTATTTCTAATAGGCGTTCGTGGGCTAATTATTTTATTTATTGTTTGCATTGTTCTAAAACAGCTGGAGTTGGCTTTTAGGAATGAGTTTGGGGATTCTACAAGCACTTCCATTGATCAGGTATATGTGAATAATCCCAATCATGTCTTTACTTGTCATTATCGTGCAATGCTAGTGATATATTGAAACCTGGATATTCGTTACTGAATTGACGAGACTTCTGAAACTTTGAAAATAATCCAAATAATTATTTGTTTCCCCGTCTTAGTAAAACCATGGACAAACCACAATTACACTGTCAAACCGAGGTGCAAAATAGCCTATAATTTTCGTGATCCTTCAAAGAGTTAAAAGCACCAGTTATAACGTAAAACTATAACAAGGAACTAGAATTTATCCTTTTAAAAACATAGGGTTTTTTGAATAGACAAGGTTCCTTTGATATGTGTGACGATATATATAGATATTCTCATGAGCTATACGGTCCTATGATATACAGTGAGAGGTGGCCAGTCAACAGGCGGTTCAGGTTCGTCATTTTTTATAAACCAGAACTGGCGCGACAATTACTGGCCGGTTCATTGAACCGGTCTGCCGTACTTTTTTTGTATATTTAATAGAATTGGAGGGGGGAATAAAAAAATTTGGACTTGGGCTTAGTTAACATATTATATGTTAAAAAGATATTTTTGGTTAAAAAATAATATATTAACTTATAATATGTCAATTAAGTTGCGTACGTATTACTTACCCTGGGAATCAAAATCCTCGTAGTTTGCTTTACTTGCGTTGATAAAAGAAGATGACATGATGGGCTAAACGATTTAGTAATAGTAGGCGTAGTCGTCGTCGTCTTCGGTTCCGCGGGTTCCACTAATGCTAGTAAAATCATCCGGTTCTTTATCATTTTTTCCCCCTTTTTTAAAGGAGGATTTTTCTTCCTTAAACAAACAATTTATTGCATGGCCCTAAATCCTCCTCCTTTGGTTCCGCCGGTTCCTTCAGTTTTTTAAATTCGGCGAACAACTGATTTTGAACCGAACCGACAGTTCGACCGATCTTGACCGTTGGATCTCAGAGGTCAAATTTAAAAATCTGACCATTTGATCCAGGCAGGCCGGTTTCAGAGGTTTCGGGCCCGGCCCGGAATGGGCAAGAAAATATTATTTTTTTTTTAATTTTGAATTTTTGAAAATTTGAGAATCGGTGCAAGGCAGCCGTGCCGGTTCCGATTCGGAATCAGCGGTTCAAATTTTTTTTAGAGGCGTGAACCGCAACCGGCTCGGATCAAACGACGGGCCGGTTCAAGGCCCATGGTCCATGGTTGGGGCCTGTAATTTTTGAAAATTTGAGAATCGGTGCAAGGTAGCTGTGCCGGTTTCGATTCAGAATTGGCGGACGAGTGACGACAAAAAACCGAAATTGAAGAGTCGGGATCGATTTGAATACATGAACCCTAACCCCGGCAAATGGCTGCTCTGAAAAAGACCAAAACGGACAACAAAAACCTCCCCAAACATGTGTTGAAGTGATTGGTGCAGGAAAAAGTGAAAGTGAATAGTGTGAAATTAAAAAAAAANGAGAGAAATCTTCTTTTATATTAAATTGTATTATTGTACCTAATGATGCCTGAAATTTTCATCTCAGATACGGGATGTAGTCCTTGGAAACTAATTTTAGCTTTCAGAAACATCATGTGACGTAAATCTAAGAGAGAACTGCAACTCTGTTGTTACTCACAGTTCCTTCTATCAACCTGGTTGTCTGAATCTAGATTTTTTTGGTACATGAATTTAGGAAGCCAAACAAATTGACCATGTACAGTCTGTTAATCAATGTATTACAGGCTTGCGAGAGTTATGATGCTGTTTAGGGTTGGTGAATGAACCTAATGTGTCTTGAAAGTTCACACTATTGGGTGAGACTGCTGGTAACCAGATATGGTTTTGTGTTTCATAGTATGAAAGAGAAAGAAGTTTAGTGGGGTGACTTAAAATTATTGAGTACACTCTTAATATTTTAGGTTAATTTTACACAAAGATGTTACCCACTATCATGCCCATGATTTCAGGCTTATTACCAAACTACCCCAGATTAGCACCAGGTGTTCATGTTCATTTTCCCCATTTTAGCAAAAGCATTTATTATGTCTCTTCTCGCAATACTATTTAATATAAAGTATCCGGTTACATTAAGTCAAATAAAAGCATTTGACAAAAAATATTAATCTACCACAGCCGTGTTACATACGGGGATATAATTCTCTTTCTTAAAGTTGATTCCTCTTGCTGGGATGATTGTGAGTCGCACTTGCTACATGTTTCTACTACAATGCTTTCTGCTCTCAATGAGCTACGCAGTTTGCATAGTTATACGATGCTTATCTGTATCGGTCTTTTTTCTCTGTCAGGATTGATCTGATAAGATCCATGTTACGTCCTTATCACTGGCAACCATCTAAAACTTTTTATTCTTTTCTTCAGAACGTATGCTCAAAGATTTTCAAACACATCTTTATTTGGATAGAGGAGCAAACATATTGGATTGCTTTGCGATTCCTCATTCTGGGCTTTGAGTTAGAGCTATATTCCACCAGTGAATATTGCATGGTATACTGGTACATTTATGTTGTACTGATTAAACTTGCGGAGAAAACTCAACTCAAAATGATGCTGGGCAATGACTCTGGTGAGTGCGAAATAATTCACTTTAATCTAGTTGAATTTGGACTAGTACAAGGGATTATAAAATGTTGTATATCCTAAATGCATATGCTCCGTGCCATGTACGGCCCTAAAATTCTCTATGATTTGGTAATCTTTGGGTGCTGTGCGTTGTACTTGTTTGAAAAATTATCTAAATTTGATTATAGTATCTTCTATTGCTAATAGTGAAAAACCAATGGTTTTTATGTGATTTGATCACATAGTTTTATGGTTTCGGATTTTCGCTATATAGTGACCTACAGATCACACCTACCATGTCCTTATTGCATTGTGCACGTTAACATTTTTTCAACTTTTAGCCTCTGGATAAATATTTTTGTCAAAAGGCAACATTTTGCAGCTCCCATTGCGCAACTCTAAAGTTTATCAATGTTTGCCCTTTCTAGCAGCTCGACGAAAGTCGAAGAAGAAGAGAGATTTTGTGAAGGATGTGGAAAAGGACTATTCGATCCCCCCTGCAGTCTTGTTACTGCAGTGCTACATTTATGTTGCGGAAGGTTTAATGCTGGTAACTGTAATTTCTAATTCCTCTCATATGTTTAATATGCAAGATCATCTGAAGTTCGGTGCCTATTGTTGTTGGATGGCTAGAAATGGGTTGGGATTTATGTTTAGGTGAACTGACAGCTATGAGTATGTGGTTAGAATGAATAGGGATTGATTATTGATTAAAAGTGAGAAATATGAATTGTCTTCTCTGATGCTAAGCTATGTTATATTCCTTCTTTCAAGGGCACTATTTTTCCCCTCACAGCCGGAATATATGACCAACTGTAATTGTTTAATTAACTTACCTAAAAATTTCAGATGCTTGCTTCATTAAGGAACGAAAACAAAATCCTCTGTCATGGTCCTTTCAACAGCGAGCAAGAGGTATGTTTCTCTTACTTAATTCATACTAGTACATAGCCCGTGCAATGCACGGGTGCACAATTTTAAGGCTATTTATCCACACTTATAATTATATACATGAATAAAGAAAATGTACGGGATATATATAGTACGTGCGAAGCACGATATATATTTATTTGGAGAATATTATATTATAAGATGCAATATTCAATAAAAGTTTATAATACGCAAGAAATTGTACAATGTTCAATAAAAGTTATATAATATTCAAGTGGAGTCTTAAAGTCTCTTTTACATTAAGACTACTGACAAAATAATATTTTAATCAATGAGTTTCCTTTCCTTGTAGCCAAATTGTGAATGTGATTTGAGGAGTACAACAAATCGATATATAGCTGACTTACTTTTTTCGTTGTAGTTTTTTTCTCTTTTTTTTTTATAATGAATTTAAAGATATTCTAAAATATAGCAAAAATTAATTTTTTTATTACAATTAGGAATTTTACTAAATATAAACTCTCAATCTATGGTGCTATTCAACGTTTAAGTCTAAAAAATTAGGAATTTTTACCTCTTTTAATCAACGTTTAAGTCTAAAAAACAATAGAGTTATTATAAGTTTTTTTCTACATCTTTTAAAACATTAAATATGAGCATGTTAGGGCTAGCTTGTAAAATAATTAATATATTATCTCACTAAAATATTTATACTAATAAAAATTTAATTTTAGCATATAAATTTATCCCTTGATATAAGAGAAAGTAACAGTTTTACTTATTGTTGTTCACCATATAATATTTAATTATTATTTTATTATATAATAAAAAAAATATTGTTAAATAGTGTAGTAGAATTGTTATAAAATTATATGATTTTTTTTTTCAATATGGATTTTAATATTTTTTTTATGATTTGATAATATAAAAAAATGTATACTTAACTTTGACAAATAAAACAAATAAATACTTTGGTAAGTATTTAATGTATATACTAAATAGGAATATATTTGGCATAATCAAATACCAAATATAATCAAATAAGTCAAAGTGTACATATTTATTTGGTATTTGATTTTTTTATTATTAAATTCTTTTTATTATACTTACCTTTTTAAAATAAAACAAATAAATAAATTAATTAAATAAATAAAATATTATAATACCAAAATAGTAATGACATTTAATGCAGTTGACTTTTCTGGATAGTAAATGTAGTAAATAAAATATCCTTTTATATAGCATAATACGGAAATAGTAATGCAATAAATGCTGTTGACTTTTCTGGCTACTTAATTTGGTAAATAGTATCCCCTTTAATATAAGTATAGATTTGTAATTCAATACTTCAAATGGGGAAACAACTGTGTGCTTATGAGTACTAAAGGATATCATTTTGAAACATTGTATTGTATTTGCTTATTATGTATTTGTCCTTAGGGTGGGCTGTGAAAATATATCCCAGGTTCCTCTTTCCCAAAATTCTTGAACTGTCAAATAAATGGGCATGTACACGAGATTTTTGTGATCTTCGTATCTATAGATGCTGCATTTTTTATATTTGTTTATTATCTTTTTCACAACATTGACCATTTCCTGCAGAGATTTATGCAACACTTTGAGCTGCTGCAGAAGGCTTGCCTTCCCGACCACGCCTCTTACTTTGCGTTCAGAGAGACGATATCTAATGCTCAGCTCTCTGTAAGTTTAGAGGTACACAGATTTTTACTTAAAACTGTACGACAAATTTTGACTGGCATTTTTTCCGCAGACCCTATCCATGTACAACTGCTTTAAGGAAGCTCAGAGAATTGCAAAAGAGGTACGTGGGAATTTTGTCAACGATCCAGACAGGTTGGCAGAGCTTCGGCGCATTGAACTTGTTGCAGAACACAACTCAGTTGCTCTGAACCTTATTTGCCGGTTAAGGAGTGTTGAACCATCGCTTAAGATATCCTTTGAGTTTATTCATCATCCACACTTTGCGGTTGCTTCTGTGAAAAGGTCTTGATGAGCTCAAAAATTTTGATAACCCTTTTTTCGGTAGCATTAGTTTTCTTTGCATTATCCAATTTNAATTGCATAATTGTGTATTAACACCTAAACAATGGTTGTTTTATCCTATTGTGATTTGGATTATGAGATTTTTTGTTGGATAAGTCGACTGTAGCTTGTGTGGGGGGGCAGATTCAAGCTGATCTCATGTTCTTCCCAATGTTGAAAAGAACTCGTATATTTCCAATAGACCTTTCCTAGTTCTAATAAGGTCATATCTATCTATAATTTATAATAATCTATAAGGGTGCTTGTTTATAACTTAATCCGCGCAAAATGAGTTTTCTTGGTTAACAAGAGTTGATTTTGGTAAAGTTAATATGGTTAGCTGTTAGTGGGATTTGAGTTTATATCAAAATAATATTTAAATAAAATCATTATAGTTAATTTCATATAAAAGTATGAGAAAAATGATGTGAAGTGATGATTAGCTAGAAATATGTGAGTGGATGAATAGTGAATTTAAAGTTGATATGATATGTAAGAATGATTGATTCATATTGTTTATTTATATTTATAATATTGAGTATATTGAGATTGAGTTACAGTTGAGTTAGATTCTGAGTATGAGTTGGAATAATTTGTAAAAAAAAAACACACTCTAAGTCTCTTAAAAAGAAGAGTTGTTTTTTGAGAAAATTGGATTGTATAAAATGTCCTTCATTAAAATTAATTTTTCATATCACTAATGTTATTTTATCACTAATATTACAGAGTTACGTTATTAACATTCATTTCTCAATAAATTTTGTTCTTCAAGAAAATTAAATTGAAAATAGTAGTATCAAGAATTATATGTTTAAAAATGATAGAAGCCAAGGTATAATCCTCCTGCATAACTAATATTACTTTTTTAGTTCAACCTTCTATTTTAGTAAATGAATTTATAATACAGTAATAGAAATAGAATTTTTAATTTCTAATTATTATAAAAAATACTGTCGGTATTATTTAATTTATCTCATAATATTAAGTTAATTAAATAATAAATTAATAACATTATTCTTTGTGCTTGATAAGGTTGCTTTTATTTTATTTTAATTTTTTTTTTTAGATAACTAAAATTTTAGAAGATTCTGAATAGTAAAATTTAAGTTCACCTTTCAATAAATTTCGACTGCCTCTGGTTTTGTTAATAAAAGCAACACTACCAAGAAAATCTTCAATTTGTCAAAAGCAACCTGTGCTTCTTCTATCCACATGAATTTTGACTTTTTTTCAATATCTAGAAGAAATGGAATCTCCTTTGTGCTGCCTTCGCTATGAACCTTTTGAGTCCAGCAACTCGACATGTCAACACATGTATCTCCCAAATATTCCTTAGTGGTGCCATATCTAGAACAACTTTCACCTTGTTTCGATTCACCTCTATGCCTCTCTCCGTCACGATGTACCTGGAGAATTTTCCTGCCTTAATTCCAAAAGCACACTTTGCTGGATTGAGTTTCATCCCAACCCTCTGTAATGTGTCGAATGCCTCCTCTCAGGTCATCGGGGTGAAATGCAGCCTTCCGACTCTATATTAGCTTATTGGTGGAGTCTACTATAGAAGCTCGACTTTGTGTTACTTGTTGGATTTTCGACGTACGAATCAATCGCATGCGCAGCGGAATTTTAAAATTTTCTTACCAACAACGAAGATCCGGCTATAGCTATTCGATATGATCCTAGATCGCCTGAATAATTAACGAAAACTTACAGTTTAAGTTTTGTCTTCAACTATGGCATCCACGCAATCCAGATCCCGGTGCACGATCCAACGCAATGAATCCTTTTCGATGAAGACGTTAGGAATCCTCAGTCAGAAAGCTAGAGAGTGTTTTGTGTTTTACGGCTTATATCTTTTCTTTCATCTAATGATAGTTCAAGACTACCATGAGATAATGACCTATCTATAATTAGGTCAAACCTAATTATATGGGCCGTAGGAGATCCTATGGCCCAATAGGTAATTGGACTTTAATCCAATAACAATTTAATTAAGTATAAATCTAATTTAACTGAATTAAATATTTTCTATCAAATAGAAAATAATCTCATTACTCATAAATAAATATTCCAATCTAATTGAATATTTAACACTCTCGATTCACTCTTAGACAGAAAATAGATTGCATATTGTGTGACCCTATAGGCCTTCATATATTGACATAAATCTAATTTATGATCCTTACGAAACTCATAGACTGCGTCGAAGGACGAACTCAAAATACGAAGTACGTTTACATAGATAAAGCAAACAAACCTTTGGTGTAGAATTCAATAGTGATACGGTCCCTTCATTCACGAACCACTCGATTAAGCTTAGAATTTGAACGTGTGTCTATCCAAATAGCTTAATCATTTTATCTCATCTCACTGGTTGATTTTATCAATTATATTTGAACACCATTTCAAATGTAATCACGTGCATTGACCAATGACTTTATCAACCCAGTATAGAGAAAACGAGTGTTCTCTCGAAACTATATTCGAGGAATGAATCCTATCTTAGCTCAACTACCAATTCCATGTATATCGTGATCAACCCAACACGAGCCCGTATCTACCCATAAGGGCGTAAGCTTTGAACTAGGTCTAAGCAAATCACTCTATACATGAATTGCGTATTGACCTCAAGTCAAAGGACTATTACACCATTCCACAAACCGATACTCCCGTAGACACATAAACAAATGGTTTATTGCTAGGGTATACCACTACTCTCCAAAGTATCCATGTGTCCATCACGAATAACAATTATTCATAGCAGTGAGACATACTATATTCTCCAAGAATGTGATGCAGACCACATGTCAATCTATCGCGTATCATTAATATCCATTTCTTAATGATCATCGATTGAGGCGATTTGAGAGTTATACTTTATCAATTAACATCTCACTCTGTTAATGATAGTATTAACTCAAGAGAGCAATTAATTAATAAATTACAAACAATCAAACAATTATTTAATTAATTGATACCCTAATTATAATCAAATATAATTATTAATATGATCATGTATATATGTCCTCAAAAAGATTGTCTCTAGGACACATATACCAACATTACTCTCAATTCAGATTCATGTTTTTAGTCTAGTGTATATTCATAGTTTATTTATTTATGCGAACATAGTTCGTGTACTTTACATTGTAGATAATATGGTTCGATGTGTTGAATAGAAAGATCATAATATCGGTTCTTTATGAAATATAAATATTTGTTATAGCCTAACTAGAACTGAACTAGCAGTCGTGAAAGGCTGTAGTATGATTTGAATTGGTTGGTATTTGACTAATGAATTACACCAGTACATCTCATATGTATTGGACGTACCTATGGAGGATAAGGTTATTTTATGCTGACCAAGTAAATAATCTAGACCTCAATAATTGTTGTGTTCTCTTAACCCGTAAGACAATATGTATTCGGTACTCATTCATTTGATTTACCAAGAGCGAGACCTTTTCTGTTAGGTTAACAAGCTCCGTATATTGGTAAGTGATGCCTACATGATGTGTCGTTAAAATTGTTTACGGTCATCGTGTCCCGATCAGCCAGGTTGATGAGGTCCCCAAAATGAGCTCAAGAAAGATTATTATGTCAAGCTCGACTGATTGATTAATTTTCAACATAATAATAAAGGATTAAGTGGTACTAATTTCAAATCAAGAAGTTAATTAATTATATTATCAATAGTTAAATTAATCAACAAGCTTTAGATCTTAAATATGGGGAGATAAATCGAGTAATTAGCTGGGATATGAATTATTTGTAGTTCGGGGGCAAAATGGGGAGTTAAGTAATATTTCTGTAGTGGTATTAAATATTATTCAAGTATGGGCAGAGCGGGCTTGGCCCATAGGTAACCTCATACATGGGGAGCCTATATTTAGCACCTCCTTAGGATCTCTACTGTATACTATAAATACACCAAGTCTCTTATCCTCCAAGAAGAGTTCCACATGCATAGAATCAGAAAACTTAAGTAGAAATTGGTGTGCATAAGAAAGAGAGAAAAAATGTGTGAACCAAGTGGGCTTTGGGAGATCCGATGATTCGTCCACCAAGACAAATCGGAGTGGTGATCGGTCATATAACAAAAGAACCCAAGATCATACGTTCATGTCCCGGTGAATATATATGTCCTCGCGGCATATCTGATGACCACCAACTTGCAGCCCCGACCACCGGGGACTACCGCACACGGTCGCATCACCGGCTACAACAGGCAAGGAACCAGCGAGGCCAGGCAGACCCGGCGATTACCAGTTGCAAATGCAACTGACCTGCAGATGACAACGCGAGTGCATCCCAACGACCCTCAGGCGACAACACCAGCCACTCGTAGACACACGCACAACAATACGGCAACTCTCGGCTACTCCCCACGACAGTGGCGTGATCATGTGACCTAGAGATCCATGCCGCGGCAGCTCAGTGATCTATGGAGATTGGTGAGGCATGGCTTCGGAGATCGGCTCTTGCGTACACGATGAAGCACGGTAAGCAACGAGGCAAGAGGACGAGAATTCTGGTGTGATGAATAACTTAGACCCGTTCGTCCAGCTCCGTAGGTCATGTATATTTGTACAGTCTGCAAAATTTTAAAGCGTAATTTTTATATCTGATTGTTAGTTCTATTGTACGTGGATTTGTTTCTTAGATTTTTAATCGATTCAAAGCACGATAGCCGACGTTCCTCGTAAAACACAACAAATGGTATCAGAGCCGTGGTTATTTTGATGATCGTGTGATGATCGAAAGAGATCATACGTGAACTATTTGCGTATGGTGCAGCGCATAGTAGTATAGAACGACTTGTTAGAATTGTTGGGGTCTGAAATCCACTATTATCGAACTTGTATGTATGTTTTACTAAGCATGTACATGTTTTTTAAAGCCTTGTACATGTCAAGGATCATTTTTTGGGTTGGTTGAATGATCGAATTAATTTAAATGCACGGTGGGATGCCGTATAGTTTACTTCTTTAAAAGACCATTCTTGTAAGACCCATGCGTGGGTCGTAGGACAAACATTGTGTGTTTTGTTGTTATGATGACTGACACGGCTTGCCGGACGACGAACGATCGAAGATCGGAGGATTCTCAACGAGACGACCCGACTGCAGTCTCGACAATGAGGCATTGTTATCCCAACAATCGATGTGTGTATGATGACTCCAGGGAATGCATTATATGGCTAGGACTCACCAAACCCTCGTAGATTGGAAGTCAACGAGACATTGGCAGTCATTGGCATTGACTGGTGTACGAGAAAACTCGCCGGCACCGGACTACACGGCTACGACCAGACCAATCTGCGCACTGGGTGCATTCTGGCCGAGAATGGTGCGGGTGGCGCAAGAGTACCTCACAAAATCGGGCATATTAGTTATCAATCGTCACATCATCCTTCATTCAAATATCATCAAACTCAAACGTAATATTTTAGAGCTTTGAGTTTCTCATGGAATATGTTCCTTCAAACCGTCTTTCAAGTGTTTTCCACACATCTTTATATGTTGAATATTGATTAATTTTTTTTATAATGAGTGGGATCTAGACCTAACATGATTGTGTAGAGTGCTTGAATAGTACCTTCTTCTTGTTCATTGTCTTTATCATCCCATAAGTCCCTAGGTTTTAACATCGTCTCAATCTCGTCAGTCTTATATTTGTCATCTTTCTGAGCTTTGGCAATTCGAGGGTGTGTCCACCTAGTCTCAACAATGCTCCAAATTCCTTTACCAAGAGACCGAAGGAATATCATCACAATTGACTTTCAATATGGATAGTTCGTACCATCCAGGTAAGAGATCGACCAATCAAGCTAGATTCGTGATTCATTGCGCCCCCGTAGTCCAATGTCTTTAACATGTGATTAGAACAGGTACCAGCTCTGTCAAGCGTACAAGTGCAATAATATGTAGAAACACAAAATATAATGCGAAAGCCATTTAAAAAAAATGTCTTCAGGAAGCATCCTGCTTTCCTTGTAAATCTTTCACTAGAAAATGGTTTTGCACACGTGGTGTACAAATTTACTCGACTATAACTCCCTTCTAATTTAATTGTCACTACACTCCACCTCCTTAGCTACTTTTCTGGACAACTCGTGGACTTCAAAACCTATCATGGATCCCTCCACAGGTACATGAACACTTATCCCAAGTGTCGTACGAAAATGAATATAAAGGAAGATGTCAATCTTTCAGCCCATACGAACACAAACTAAAGGATTGACTGATACTATGAAATGAAATCAAACTAAGCTCTCGAAAACTCTCAGAAAAACTCTAAGGGTGTGTTTGTATATAAAATAACTCAATTTATACTCAAAATATAACTCAACTTTAACTCAACTTCATTATCCTTACTATCTATTCACTCACATAATTTTAACTAATTATCATCATCTATCTCGTACTTTTGCATCAAATCAACTTTAGTTATTTTTTTAAATATTATTTTAATATTTAACTGAAAATTCCACCAATATCTAATCGTACCACATTTTTCAAAATTAATCATAATTAACCAAAAAAACCTTATTTTGATTGGATGTACCTATATCCAATCACGCCCTAAGAGTCTCAAGCTACCTCTCTCAGTCAATACAATACACTGGTGAAGAATTCTGAATAAATATGAGTCTTCTTTTGTAATCGGTCTTCAAAATCCTTAATGGTAATAAGTTTCCTTCATTGTCAGGTCTTCAAGATCTCCTGAATCGCCTTAAACTTGGAAGGTCCGAAGTCGTGTAGGAACAAAACTTTCTTTCAATGCGAGATTTGCCATCTAATGTCACGCTCATATCTCCAAGTTGCGTGTCCCGCTACTCTATATTTGCATCATCCTCTTTCCATCTACGATCAAGTCGCATCCCAGCTCCAATGTCACGCTCATATCTCCAAGTTGCGTGCCCCTACAATAAATAAGAAAACACATCTAATGTATATCCAACTCAATATTTAGTAGATAAATACATAAGAGAACATAATAAATAGTTAATCTTCCCTTTATTTATAATTAAAATAAAATATGATTATTAAAATTATGCCAATTCAAAAACTCTTAACATTATATTTTATAAAGTATAGTTTGTAAGTTATGCATGATTTTAAATAGAAATAATTTATTAGTACGTTTACGACCCCGCCTAGGCTACGATTATTTCCCCGCCTAACGAGCGACTAAGGCTTTTAAACTTTGCTATTGAATAAGGCCTTGTTAGGAAACACTTATTGAGAAGCCCATTTCAAGATGGACATTTTGAAAAGCGACTTCTCAAGAAGTGTCTAATATAAACTTCTTTGAAATGAACTTTTTGTGGGAGTTACTTTTTTAAAAGTCTATTTTGTTATTTATACCAAACATCTTTTTATATAGGAAATGAACTTTTATAGTCAAAAGTCCATTATAAAAGTGATTCCAAACATACACTAAAACACATACGTTTTAATACAAGAAAAAAGGAACTCTACCACTAATTAGAGCTTTACGCTTTCTGTTAAGAGACTAATATTTTTTTATTCAAACGACAAGTAATATTAATAAATAAAACTCAAAAATAGTACAGTCGGTAACCAAATGGTTACTATGATCATTTTAACTATCAAGTGACAGTAATAAACGAATTCACCAAGGGAGACTAACAATCAAACAAACAACAAAACACATAAAAAAGGAAAAACTGTTAGAGTAGAATACTCAGCGTTCCAATCAGATTGGATACATTCTACTTGTAAATACAATTTATTGGAATTTATATTAAATAAAAGGCATTACTTTATCTTATGTAATTGCATAGATTTGGACATATGATAAAGTCCCTAGATCATTAAAAGTTATAAGGCATGGTTACGCATTGGATGGTAATCATGGAAGATGCCTTGAAAGCTTTGATCTTAAATAAAATTCCAAGTCGATGGGTATTTCGAGATGGGCTATTGAATAACTCGGTAAGACTTGCACATATGATGTATGCTTGTTGGACAAGAATGTTGTATTCCATCAAAATTAGCGTTGGACGCAAATATATATATATATATGTGTGTGTGTGTGTGTGGGTGTTTGTTAGGGAACAAGTTCACTGAGCATGACTGTATGAAAATTCTTAAATGGAACTTCTTAATGTCGAATAAGAATTTTCATGTTGCAATAGTACATGATTGATCCTCTGACTTGAGGTACGAGAGTAATCTTATGCATATTGTTCTTTACTTTGATTTATCTTTTGATTGCGGGACAATCATAAAAGGGATATTTTAGGTACTGTATTAATATGTATGAAGGTTTATCTGTGGCCAACAAAGAATTCGACACTTATAAGGATAAGTGAATTTCCTATGTTTTTCATAATTTGTGATTCAAAGACCTTGGCCAAGGCGAGATGAATATGGATTCATAAAGGAATCACTAAACTTGAAATGGAATCATAGTTATTAAATCAAATGGGTTTCGACTAAAAACCATACCCAAGATTTAATCGGAAAATTAGTTGTCGAAAGGATTTTACATGTATGCAATTGCAATTGAAAAAGTTTACTCGCTATTTCACTTAACACTAGGTAATCATGCTACTTGTTAGGTGTTACCATGATTTGTGGGTTCTTGAAATTAAGGAGTTAATTTCAAGAATATAAATTAATTAGATTAATTTAAATTACAAAAGAGTTGTAAACCCACTACTAATGTTAATCGTGAACCTAAAAGGGTCACACTAAATTTTGGAAGATGACATTTTAAAATTGGTATTTCCAATAGTTGGATTTTTGACNTAAGTACAAGATTTTTTTTTTTCCGAAACGATAGATAGTTTTATAAATCAAAATGCACAAATGTGCGAATACACAGCAGCCAACGGCTGAATACACAGCAGCCAACAGCTGAAAAAGTGGGGGGACAGGTCAGAAGCCCGCCTAGAATCCCGACTAGCAACGCTAGAATAAAAAACACACTCACAACTAAACTAACTAACACCACAAACAACTAAAACAACTACAAGGATCCCAACAGGGTAATACCAGAGTGTCGGACCCCAACGGAGTAATAAGATTGACACCCGGGCTCACAGAGGCCAAACGGCCCAAACCAAAAACACGATCCCTAAGCAACACACAATCAACACAATAACAAACTAAAAAAAATCTAAACAAATAACAAATAACAAGCATAGCCCTTCCACAGCAGAAAGTTCGAGTCGAACAGTGGATCAACCCATTTCAAGAGAGATCCAAAGGCCCAGGAACCGCAACCGAAACTGCCTAACTGCCTAGCTGAAGCCGAAACTAAACCTAGAATCAATCCAAAAAACGATTTGCCCCCAGCCGGAGAAAACCGAAACACCCCTCGCCCGGCTAACACCACTAGCCTAGACCAGCACGGCCCCACCCTGCTAACACCACTAGCCGAGTACAGACGCGTCGTCTCCACCGGACCCCACAAAAGAGAACCGAGGAGAGAAGAGCAAATCAGCCCCTTCACTCCGACCGCCCCGACGCAAAGCGCCACGAACCGTCGGAGTCTCGCCCCTCCCCTTAACCTGCACGCCACCCAACGCCGGTGCAACGCAGGAAGGCTGACGACCTTAGTCCGCGAGGCCTCACCCGGAGAAGGAAAGACCGACCAAGCCGCAGCTTCCACCATCGCAGAGAACCTCAGGAGGCGCACAAATTCGAAGAGAGGGATGAGCGGCCGAGGGCTACCACTGGCCGAGCCCCGATTTTGCTGAGGAAGGCGGATGGAAAAAAATTTGGGGGAAGACTTTAGGCGATTTGGGGGAGAAGGGTTTTCCGATTGGGGGGAGATTTGTTGATAGAAAGATTTCCAATAGTTGGATGAATTGACAAGACTTAATTAAATAATTTGATTATTTAATTAAATCTAACTTTTATTAGATGTCAATTAAAGGAATAAAATAAATTAATTAATTGAATTGATTAATTAGGCTTTGGATATTAATTAAGTAATTATTAGAATTACTAAATTAATAGTTGGATTTTAAAGTTGGACTTTAAAATTCAAAATTCAAATATTAATATGATTATGTATTAAAAGTCTACATAAAAGAGGAGATTTTATTTTACATGGGAGATAAGATTTTTACCAAGTAATTTGGAAAGGTAGTTTCATAATTATAGGTAATTATCTTTATTCTTTATTAAGATTAAAGATTAAAATAAATATTTATTGATTTTTTAAATCATGCAAATCTCCATCCAGAGTTTCTTGTGAAATTAATTAATATGGTCATGATTATGATCATTTAATGCTATTAAATCATTATTTAAGAGTTTGGTGATGAGTTAAACATCACATTAAATTTCCTTGTCTTGAATAATTCAAATATAAGAACTTGTTGATGGTTGATCATTTTTCTCTAACATTGAATAGAGATGTTCTTAGCATTCTAAGAAAAATAAATAAAAATTCTCCTCTTTTATTCCAAAATACCAATTCAATTCCGAAAAATTTCTACTAGCGAAGAAATTGTTATCGGAGTAGGAATCCAAAAGGCGGACTTGATTAGAGGGGAAACATTTGGACCCCTTGAAGTGAGAAACAAGAAGCAGGTGATTGTCACATCACCGGAAATCGATTTCCTCATCATCGTCGAAATGAGAAGGACATTTAAAAGGTAATTTTCGAAATATCTACAAATCAAAAGTCTTATTTTTCATGATTTTAACAGATGCCGATCATTTTATTCGTTATATGTACTTACGGATTAAGTATTTATTTGATAAATAATAATTATATTGTATAATTTTCGCTGCGATTTTAATCCGTACAATATAGCGAACCCAACAAAAACAACCAAGCTAAAAAAAACCAAACCATAAACTAAACTAAAGCCCTCCCAGCAATCATCAAGCTTGACTCACTACACCAAGAGGCATCAACATTCCAGGACAACCAAATGAAGAGATAAGTCACGGCAAGAAACTCAAATTTTGGCACTCCAAACTCCACACTCCATAAGGCTATGACTATGGAAAAGGCTACTCAGATCTAAAGCCAACAAGCTGGATTCACTCTTCAACGTCGGCATCCCAAAAACTGACAACGACTAGGCGAGAGGTTCGCCAACACCATCCCCTCAACTACGACACCAAATCACTGACCACTAGGAAAAAGAAGAGATTCCACTCTACTGTAGTCAACCCAAAAGGGGTGATCGAGAATCGCATGCACGAAATAAGGGGTGACTCCATCACCTACGCTAGCAACTCCTCGCCCGAAGCAGTAGACTGAAACGGCGCAACCCACACCCTCTTCTCTGTCGACGACAATCCCAATCGCGACGCGAATGCACGACAGCGGCGAATTCTCGCGGCACATAAGAAGAGGGGGGCTCTGCGCCTGTGCCCCTTGGGCAGATCTGGGCTGGGGAAGCTGGGAGGAGGCGACTAAAAGGCAGATTTGGTTTGCGCCTTTTCAAGAGGACGAAGAGAGAAGTCGGATTTGGGCGAGAGAGTAAGAAATTCAGCTTTAGCACTTTTGTTTTTAGGGTTTTACAGTTGAACATTTCAACTAATAAAGCTTCATATCAAACTAGATTGAGATCCTACAGTAATTTTTGGGTTTTGTTCAAGCTCAATTCCCATGAAACAAGCCTACACAAGGTAGGAACCTATCCACCAATCACCATAATTAATGGGAACTAAATATGAACATACTTCCCTTCCTCCCGTTCCAATATTCACATATTTTTTTGTTATAATCGGGTATAAAAAATTACACGGGAATCCTACAAACTGATATGTAATTTTCAGTTCTTACAAATAATCTAAAAATAGAAAATTACAATAGATCTGAAAATAAATTATAACTTGGAAAAATAGAAAGAGTTTTACTCGCCTAAAATCTTTCTATTTTTCCAAGTTATAATTTATTTTCAGATCTATTGTAATTTTCTATTTTTAGATTATTTGTAAGAACTGAAAATTACATATCAGTTCGTAGGATTCCCGTGTAATTTTTTATACCCGATTATAACAATCGCAAGAAGAATATTACGACCTACTGAACTGATGGCATCCACCGGAGAAGGTTCTCAACAGCATCATCCGGTCAACAATGTTGTTCATCATCCTGTACTTGCTGTCCATGTCCCTACTGCGGAAAAGCCTGAAAAATTCAACGGGCTTGACTTCAAAAGATGGCAACAAAAGATGCATTTTTACCAGACCACTTTGGGTTTGGTGAAATACCTGAAGGACGAACCCCCTGTTATTGCTGAAAACGAGACCAATGCTGAACTACGCGCTTCGTACGATGCTTGGGAGCAAGGTGACTACATTTGCCGTAACTATGTCCTTAATGGATTTAGTAATGAGTTGTACAATGTGTACAGCTCGGTTGGTTTTGCCAAAGAGCTTTGGGCTGCTTTGGAGAAGAAGTACAAGACTGAGGATGCCGGGGCGAAGAAATTCGTCGTCGGCAAGTTTCTTGACTTCAAGATGGTCGACTCGAAGACCGTCGTGTCTCAAGTGCAAGAGTTTCAACTAATTTTGCACGATATCCATGCTGAGGGAATGTCTCTGAGCGAGTCATTCCAAGTTGCGGCTGTGATTGAAAAGCTGCTGCCGGGTTGGAAAGATTTCAAGAACTACCTCAAGCATAAGAGGAAGAAAATGAGTCTTGAAGACTTAGTGGTACGTCTTCGTATTGAGGAAGACAACTGAAATTCATCAGGGAAAACCCCAATGATGGAGGCTCGTGCTAACCTGCTAGAGCAGGGTAACTCGAGCAAGAGAAAGCCCCTCAACAAGGGGAAGCAGCCTGCCAAGGTTTGGAAGTTTACTGGAACATGCTACAATTGTGGAAAGCAAAACCATATGGCAAAGGACTGCAAGAAGCCTAAGAAGGCTGAGCAAAAGAAAGGGTAACCGAGTGCTCTTGTTGCAGAACACGGCAATGTGCCGGGTGAATTGACCGACTTTGATATGTCGGCTGTGGTGTTTGAAGCCAATTTGGTGGATAACCCAATGGAGTGGTACATCGATACTGGTGCCACTCGTCATGTATGTTCCGATAAGGAGGTGTTCTCTGAATACACTCCTACTACGGGTCGGAAAGTTTACATGGGAAACTCCTCCATGTCTGTTGTGGCTGGAGTTGGCACTGTGGTGCTGAAGCTAACTTCTGGAAAGGAGTTAAAGCTTAAGGATGTTCTGCATGTCCAAGACATCCGCAAGAATTTGGTCTTCGGATCTCTTCTTGTTGAGCATGGATTTAGGTTGGTGTTTGATGCTAAGAAGTTTGTTCTTAGCAAGTTTGGAACATTCCTTGGTCGTGGCTATCGCGATAAGGGTTTGTTCAAAATGAATGTAATGGCCGTGAGCCGTGTAACCGTTGATAATGAAAAACCTATTTCTGTTTATACCGTTGAGTGCTCTGATTTATGGCATATTAGATTGGGACATGTAAATCTAAATGCAATTAAACGGTTGATGAATTTAGAATTAATTCCTAATTCTAAAATTGAATCATATAAAAAATGTGAAATATGTGTTGAAGCAAAAATGGCTAAGTTGCCTTTTCACTCGGTGGAAAGGAGTACTGAACCATTAGGCTTGATCCATACTGATGTATGTGATATGAAAAGTGTGCAAACAAGAACCGGTAAAAAGTATTTTGTAACTTTTATCGATGATTGCACAAGGTTTTACTACTTATATTTGTTAAGAAGCAAAGACGAGGCTGTGGAAGCGTTTAAAATCTATAAGACCGAAGATGAAAATCAACTCGGCAAAAGGATTAAAATAATTCGAAGTGATAGGGGTGGGGAGTATGTAGCTCCTTTTGAACAAATATGTTCTGAATATGGCATAATTCATCAAACAACGGCCCCTTATTCTCCACAGTCGATCGGTGTTGCTGAACGCAAGAACCGTACGTTAAAAGAAATGATGAATGCCATGTTGATAAATTCGGGACTACCCAAAAACATGTGGGGGGAAGCTGTTTTAACAGCAAATCATATCCTGAATAAAATACCACCTAAAGGGAAAGATAAGACTCCTTACGAAATGTGGAAAAATCGTAAGCCGTCTTATAAGTACCTGAAAGTGTGGGGGTGTTTGGCTAAGGTTTCAGTTCCTGAACCCAAACAAATGAGAATCGGGCCAAAGACGGTCGATTGTGTATTTATTGGATATGCGTACAATAGTATGGCATATAGATTTCTGGTTCATAAATCAGAAAATCTAGAGGTATCTGTGGGTACCACGATTGAGTCGAGGAATGCTATATTTTTTGAGAATATTTTTCCTCTGAAGGAAAGAGCAAAATCTAGTTCTAATAAACGAACATATAAAACTGCTAATGGTTCTGTACCAGATGGTACTGATGAAGAACCAAGACGTAGTAAAAGGGTAAAAATAGCGAAAACGTTTGGACCTGATTTTATTACGTATATGTTGGACGATGAACCGAGTACCATTAAGGAAGCTCTGTCCAGCCCAGATGGACCACTCTGGGAAGAAGCTGTTAATAGCGAAATCGAGTCTATTATGCAAAACCATACTTGGGAGTTGGTTGATCTCCCTGATGGTTGTAAACCTTTAGGATGTAAATGGATCCTAAAGCTGATGGATCGATTGATAAGTTTAAAGCACGATTGGTGGTAAAAGGTTTTAAACAAAAAGAAGGGTATGATTTATTTGATACCTATTCACCAGTTACGCGTTTAGCGTCGATAAGAGTGCTTCTCTCGATTGCTGCTTTGCACAATCTTGAGATTCACCAAATGGATGTCAAGACGACATTTTTGAATGGTGAATTGGAAGAAGAAATATACATGGAACAACCTGAAGGGTTTGTTGCACCTGGACAAGAGAGAAAGGTGTGTAGATTGACCAAATCATTGTACGGACTGAAACAAGCTCCGAAACAATGGCATTTGAAATTTGATGAAGTGATGTTGTCAAATGAGTTCAAAATCAACGAATGTGACAAATGTGTTTATGTCAAGGGTACATCAAATACATTTGTGATTGTATGTCTATATGTAGACGATATGTTGATCATGGGGAGTAGCCATGAAGTGATCATGGATACGAAAAGAATGTTGAAAAGAAATTTCGACATGAAAGATATGGGTTTGGCTGATGTTATTCTTGGAATAAGGATTATCAGAACCCAAGATGGAATTGTCTTGTCACAATCTCATTATGTAGAAAAAGTGCTCAAGAAAGTTTGATACCTATGACGAGACACAGTCTAGGTGTAAGACACTCATTGATCTTAGTATAAATCTGGTAGCTAATAAAGGTCAACCAGTGGATCAGTTGGAATATTCACGGATAATAGGGAGTCTGATGTACTTGACGAATTGTACACGACCAGACTTGGCCTACCCGGTGAATAAGTTGAGCAGATTTACGAGCAATCCCAGTCATGAACACTGGAATGCTTTGAGAAGGGTACTTAAATCCTTGAGGTACACCCTTGAATACGAGCTAAAATACTCGAGATATCCAGCCGTACTTGAAGGGTACTGTGATGCAAGCTGGATATCAGATTCGAGAGATTCTCGCTCCACTAGCGGATATGTATTCTGTATTGGAGGAGGTGCAGTTTCGTGGCAATCCACAAAACAAACGTGTATAGCTCGATCAACGATGGAATCGGAGTTCATCGCGTTAGATAAAGCTGGTGAAGAAGCCGAGTGGCTTAGAAATTTTTTATCTGATATTCCATGTTGGAATAAGACTTTACCGCCTGTGATGATTCACTGTGATAGCCAAGCAGCTATAGGTAGGGCGCAAAGCAACTTGTATAACGGTAAGTCTAGACATATTCGTCGTAGACATAATACCGTACGCCAATTGATCTCAAATGGTGTTATTTCCATTGACTATGTGAAGTCTAAGGAAAATTTGGCTGATCCTTTGACGAAAGGATTAAATGAGATCAATTGGTAGTTCTGCTAGAGGGAATGGGCTTAAAAATCCACAATGTAAAGAATGGTCATAGTGGTAACCCTACCATGTTGAGTGGATATCCCACGAACTTGGTTCAAAGGGAAAACTAAGCTATGAAAATTCAGTTGAGCACTTGGAATATATGAATGTCCAAAGCTAATCCCTAGAGCAATCCAAGTGCAAGATGACCTGTTAATTGTGGTGAGGGTAAGTCATATGGACTTTTAATGAATCCCTAACCTTGTAAAGGTGGAGTATAACAGGATACTCTTGATAGGGAGGTCACCTATATAAGTGTGAAGTGTGGGCCGCTTCAAATGTAAACACTTATGAATCCATTGTGTTGTCCATGGCCAAAACGGACACCACGATAGAACGGAATGGAGTGAAAACTCTATTGTGTAAATGTCATTGTCTCTGTGTACACTACGGAGGAATAGTTCAAGGCATCATGTCCACTAGTCCGCCAGTGCATCCGATGATGTTTACAAAGAAAGGTTCAAAGCCCAAAGCTACCTTTTCTGATGTAATAGAGTTTTGCGAGGATTGAGCACACTAGTATATATATTTTAATTTACACTCATGTGGGGGATTGTTAGTCAATTTGAGTGTAGAATTAATTTCTAAACCAATTCCAATCTTCCAACCAAAATCAACTTTTCCAAATATTCACACCAAATATCCAATTTTTCCAAACTATCAAACCAAATATTCAACCATCAAATTTTCCAAACTATCAAACCAAATATTCAACCATCAAAGTGTTGCCATTTGCTATAAATACCACTTTGGTGCAAATGGAAAAAACACACCAAAGACGAGAAGGAAAAGAATAGAGGTGAAGGGAAAAGAAGAAAGAAAGGAAAGAGAAAAAGAAAAAAAAATTGTGAGAAAAATTATAGAAAAATTATCATATAGATAATTTTATTTCTATTTTGTAAGTGCTCAATTCTCAACTTCGATCTAGTTCGCCGGAGCTCGTAAATCTGGTGTGCTACAGATTTAGAGACGTTTGCCGTTGTATCTTTGGGGAAGTTACGCCTGAACCGTTAGCAGCCACACGGGGCGTATTCTTCTTGCGGAAAGAGTTTTACTCGCCTCGGCTAAAATCTTTCTATTTTTCCAAGTTATAATTTATTTTCAGATCTATTGTAATTTTCTATTTTTAGATTATTTATAAGAACTGAAAATTACATATCAGTTCGTAGGATTCCCGTGTAATTTTTTATACCCGATTATAACATTTTTCACATATATAAATAGTGAGTGGGAACTGAATATGAACATACTCTCCCTTCCTCCCATTCCAATATTCACATATTTTTTTCACATATATAAATATCGATAATTTCTGTTATATTTTTATTTCACAACTTTTGATATTATTTGTTCTAAAATTGGAAAACAAGTCAATACATAGGGATAAACAAGTATGAAGTAGTGAATCAACTTACAAATGCACTACTATTATTTTAAGATGAGAAAAATAAAAAGAAAAGGAACTATTCTAGTGAGACCGGGTATTAGAATGTATCATAGACCAATTCATCAAAGGGGGATTAGAATTGAGTTTTCTAACTCCACCCACTCAATCAATCATTTACACATTTTCAACTCAAACATTTAATTAAACTTAACTCACCCTAATTTTTGTCACTACTATCAATATAATTAATAATATCTATCAATTATTTTTACACATCACATCAACTTTAATCACTATTCATTCACTCACATAATTTTAATAATATCTATCAATTATTTTTACACATCAAATCAACTTTAATCACTATTCATTCACTCACATAATTTTCATTGTTCATCACTTCCAATCACCATCTCCTACTTTTAGATGGAATTAACTTTTATCATTATATTTTAAATAATATATAATATCAACTTAAAATTTTACTCTATCAACTTTATTAAAAATAACTCATTTTATCCAATAAACCAAAATAAAACTAAAATAACACACAACTTTATTCAAAACAACCCATTTTATCCCATAAATCAAAACAAAACTAACAAACAACACAATTATCTTAAAAATAGATAGCCCCATAAATTTACAACATTTGAATGAGAGGAAATGTCTTCATTTTGGGCAAAGACAACTGATACAAGATTGAAACTCGCTCAATCTTAAAAAATGAAAAGAAACTGAAAAATAAAAAATAAAATAAATGGCGTGGACTGTAGAGACACAGACACAGAGTATAGAAGCTGTACAAACACAAATATTTCCACCAACTCTCCTATTTTCTATAACATTTTATTTTTCTGTGCTCATTCTAGCTCTATGCATCACTGTATCGTGCTTTTGCAATTAAAATTGAAAAAGCGAGAAAAATGACGCCGACGGCCAACCAGAATAAATTCAAAGTGCTCTCTAGAAACAGCCCACCAAGAAAAATACACCTTCTCTCTCTACCCCTCCCCTTACCTCATTCCTAGGCTAAAAGTCAGCCTTTTCTTCAATTCTTTGATCTGTGTTTTCTACTTTTAATTCAAATATTCATCTGCTGTTACTTCCATTTATTTCAGTGTTTTGAAAGCTTGAGCTGGAAAAGGTGAGTATTTAATGAATATTCTTGATTTTATTTGGATCTATCAACATTTTTTTTTTTTCATTTTCTCGAATCAGTGTTCACTTAATTCTATGTAGTATCTTGATCAATATTAATAATGGTTTGTGTTATTATGCCGATTTGATTTTATGTATGCTTGCTTTCAGTAGATTTTTGTTTAGAGACTGATTCGATGCTTGTGAGGTTACTTGAGCGGACATATCAGTCAGCTTAGATTTAGATTTGATGGTACTAAAAGTTTGATTCATGATCTTGATTAGCATTTATTATATTGATGGAGCTCCAGATGGGATGGAGTTTATGAGCTTCCTCTTATTGTGTACTAAAATGCTGTGGGAGTAATTTCTATACATAACCTGTAATAATTTATTGAACTCATTTTGTTATTTAATTGCTCTTTTTTGTGCTACTGTTCAACTTTGTCAACTGTTGGGGTTTTCACTTTTGTTGGGTCATCATTTTTTCCCTTTTATTTTGTTGAGACATGGCTGATTTATGTCATTATAGATTTAGATTATGTTGAAACTTGGGATTACAAAATTATTTCTTTGAGCATGGGTTTATATGAGATCTGTCTGTTCTTTCCTTTTTCTTATTCTTTTTCTTAATGTTAGATTATTATTTATTTGCAAGCTGTTGAGCATTTCGTGAAGCAGTATTTCACTAGCTTGTTGTATCCTATTGTAGAATTAGAAGAGAGGATGTCAAGTGGTGGTACACAGAACAGTTTAAGGAAAACTCTTGGTACACTGAAGGACACAACCACTGTTAGTTTGGCGAAAATCAACAGTGACTATAAGGTAGTGTTCAGTTTTTCCTAACACCTATTTTGGTTTTAATGTTTTCTGATTTCATTTGGGTACTTCCTTTTACAGGAATTGGACATTGCGATCGTTAAGGCAACAAATCACCATGAACGCCCTGCAAAAGAGAGGCACATAAGAGGTGGATATTCATTAAAAATCTTTATACCTATATTTATCTTGCTTTTATGGTGGTATTATGATATATAGCCTTTGTAAGGAAATACCTTCTTGATGGTTTATACTATACATTTCAGCTGTCTTTGCTGCTATATCATCCACCAGACCCCGAGCTGATGTTGCTTATTGCATTCATGCCCTTGCTAGAAGATTGTCGAAAACTCGTAATTGGGCGGTATGTATCACGACAATGTTTATAATGTGTGATTGTGGTAGGAATGTTTTAATTAATTTATAATTGGACTGAAAAGATAAGACAACTTATTGGAACTATACCAAAAATGGTGGAGATTTTTATTTATTTATCTTTTATGATGATGATGAAGTAGTTATATATTTTATATTCAATACGTAGTGGAGGTAGGGGCTAAACTAATGAGGAAAGTTCCCTCTAACTAGCACACTTATGGCTTCAAGTCTTTAACAGTCATTATTATATTTCCATACACATGGTTCAAATAACGTCTTTTTTCCCAAATAACGTCTCTTTCCTTATTAGAGTTCTCCTTCTACACATGTTTACATATAACTTGGGATGGGTTCACCATCTCTATGTTGTTTGGTGCCCCCTTCTGATTTTAACAATCTTATAAAAGTTAGTTCGACATTTAATTCAGTGGTCGGAGTGGTCGGACTCTGGCTGACTAATCTCAAATGCGCAGATCGATGATAGGAAAATCAAAATGCAATCCATTGCAAATGTATAAGTGTATTCGAAAAAAATTCCATTCACTAAAGGCTAAAGGGTAAAATAGAAAATTCAAATACCGATGATCTTGATGAGGGAAGTGAATCAACCATGGTGAGAGTTGCTTTTTCTGCAAGACAAATACGCCCTTATGTACTGATGACTTTAGTCGTCTTGTCCGCAAAAATACAAAAACTACATCTCAGAAGCTCTAGCACTTTAGTCTTGAACGGAGAAAGAATTGAGCACTATGTATGATGTGATGCGGTGTATGATATGATGCGGGAGGCTTTCAGATGTCAGATGATGCATGAGTGTCCTTTTGTAGCTCTACCATGTCCTATTTATAAGACTTTAGAGATGACCAAAAGTCAGTTGACACAAAGGGAAAAGGGCAGGTAAAAGCCACCATTGGCTGTTGTAATGGGCATCAAAACGGTCGGGCCGTTTTCAAGTGTTAACACACCCTTCTTGGGTTGTTTTTTATTAAAAAAAAATGGTTTGGTGAAAGTGCATCTTCAGCTGACATCTCTTGAAATTAAGCCCATTGAATTTTTCGCGCTTTTCAATAGTTGGTACATAGACAACAGGTATGAGATGATGATGAGGAACAACATTGTTGATCGGTTGTTGAGGCTGAGTATTCGAATCATCTCCGATGCCATCAGTTATTCGTCGTAGGCACTTTTTGCGATTATACAACTTGAGTATTGAGTTCAATGGGAAAACCTATGAACTGTTGAATAGTATATTTAAGTTCTTATTATTTGAACTTAAAACAGAAAACAACAGTACAAACTTTCTTGATGTGGGAAAAGAATAAGTCGATGCGATAGTTGCTGCAAGACGAATATGCCTCGTGTAATGTGCTGACGGATTCAGGTGTCTCGTCCCCAAAGATAAACGGGTATGCCTCAAAAGTTATAGCATTTCAGTCTTCCGAGCTCCGACGAACTTTGAACAGAGAAAAATTGAGCATACATTATGCGTGAGGCTTTCAGATATCAATAGTTCAAATTATGCATGAGTGTCCTTCTCTAACTCTACCACGTTCTACTTATAGGATTTCTAACCAAGTATGGGATGATCAAAAGTTTTAGTGGCACGTAACAACTCGTTTTCAGGTGTTAACACACCATCACTTCACCTCAAAACTACCGAAACAGTCAAATACGTCCAACTTCAGTGAACCTAGTGAGGGTCACATGGGTTAGGTCCAAATCCAACTCAGTTTAGATTTTAATATTGGGTCACAACTTTGCAAATAAATTTGCAACAAAAAATTATAAGGGATGGGCCCAAAGAGCAAGCTTAACACCAGCCTATACCGTCCAAGGCCGCTCAAGTCCAACGAACAGTCTAATTGCTAAATACCAAGTGGCAAAAGTGAAAGTCAAACAAGGCCCGTGCCCATGCCCGTGCCCGTGCCCGAGCCCGAGCCGAGCTGGCCGGTCGGACGGACGTGTGTGTGGCCGAAGCCAACACCTACGTGTAGTGCATAGCTTTGTTGTTATTGTGATCTCTCCAACTAATAATAAAGAGAACTAATAATAAAGAGAGTTATTCTCACTTAAGAGTTAAATGTGGATATGACCCTTCGAATCCCACAAGCAATGTTTTACGTGCCCATTAATGACTATCTAAATCATTTATTTTTCACTCACCGAAAATTAGTTTTGAGAAAATAAATACACTATGAATAATCTACTCGGAACGTAGAGTTTTTCTACACAATTTAATTTAAACCGAATTAAATATTAAGCCATAAAAAAATCAGTTAAAATTGGTCAAACCAAATTTCGTTTAACTGATTTTCTAGCAGTTGCTTACAGCTGTGTAAAATCATGATACGTTGTTTGTTCAATTGTAAACCAGTTTCGTAATATTTTATAGTAATGTGAAGTATGCTGAGGGTGCTCTTGTTATAATTTTCTTTACCATGTGAGATTTCACTGACTTGGATTTATATAATGTTGTTGTTTCATTCGTTTGCAAATGAGTATATTGGAGATTAAATTTGTGATTATCCATGTCAGTGCTAATGTGTCTATGATTGTTCTGGGTGGCTCTTGAACATATTCTTGCCTCTCTTGGTACAAGCAATTCAAACAAAAAAATTGGTTCTGCCATCAATAGATCTAGTGACTGGAGAAATGTATTGTCTAGTTCTGATCCTTGTTAATTACCTTAATCTCACTTTGTAGGTTGCCTTGAAAACATTGATTGTCATCCATCGTGCATTGAGAGAGGTGGACCCCTCGTTCCAGGAAGAAATCATCAACTATGGTAGGAGCAAAAGCCATATGCTAAACTTGGCCCATTTCAAGGATGACTCCAGTCCTAATGGTAATATGGTATTGGCTTTGTCCAATATTAGCTAATCTATCACAAGTTCAATAATGAAATACCTTTCATTCCTAAATTGCTTGTTAATACTTCGCCAGCTTGGGATTATTCTGCTTGGGTGCGGTCTTATGCATTATTTTTGGAGGAAAGATTGGAATGTTTCAGAGTGTTGAAGTATGACATAGAAGCAGATCGTGATAATGTGGTGATATTTCTTTTTGTATTACTCTTCTACTTTATTTTTCATTTCTTTGAGTACATTTAATAATTATTAAATTTTGTTTCTTGTCTTGTCACATGTAGACCGTGTAATATTGTGAGAAAGAATCTGCCTATTTTTAACTTTGACCTATTAAGAAATGGATTTTATTTTATATTATTTTTGAGATCTCTGTTGTTGATGCTTCATCTTCCATTATCTTTGGTCCTGTTGTAATTTGTAACTTAGAATTTTCAAATTATGTATTATTTGTTTTTGTAAGTATAGTGCAATTTCCTGCGTGGGTTAGCCTGTGTTTGCAAGTTTTAGTTGATCTTAAGATTTGGATTGCTTTTTTGCAAAAGCCATACCTTTTGGTTCTATGTTAGCTGATGAGACACTCTTTTGATATCGAGTCGTACTTCTCCTGAAAGATGCATTGTGTTTAGCGTAATGATTTATCCAAAAATTATGGTATAATCATCTTGGAAAATGTTGAAGACCCTAATGTTCTATTTCAAGCTTAGTGCTAGTTACAGTCACTGTGCGCATTTCACGGCTTCACATGAATGGAATCAAAGAAATTATTTGTCTTCATAATTCTGTTGTAAATTCGTTTCATGATATAAAATTATGAAGTCTTGCACTTTTCTTTGTCTGATTCATTCTAAATGCAAATCTTTGCTAAGTTTTTGTACTTTCCGTTATCTGATTCCCGTATAAATGAAAATCTTGATGCAGAGGACAAAAGATCTCGACACTCCAGATTTACTTGAGCAATTACCAGCTTTGCAACAACTACTTCACCGTGTACTTGGCTGTCAGGTTGTATCTAAATTTCATCAGTTGAACCATGATGGATAATTCATCAGCCCCTGTTTTTGTATTATGAGAATCTAACGGTCCATTAGCTTGGTGAAAATATAATTTTCCATATTTAGCTTTTCTACATTCTGCTCATAAATTTGAACTCATAAATTTTGGGCATACAGCCGCAAGGAGCTGCGACTCATAATTTCATCATACAGTTGGCCCTTTCCATGGTACGTAAGTCCTTTTTTTCCTCTTTTACTATCACTATCACTATTAGATAAATGACTACTGACACAGTCAATTGTCTTTTTTTTTTCCATAACATCACACACAAAAACAGGTCGCTTCAGAAAGCATTAAAATTTACAACGCAATAAGTGGCGGTGCCGTTAATTTGGTTGACAAGGTACCTGAAGACGTTTACTTTACTCAAGTATATCTTATTCTCGTAGCAAAAGACTTACATATTTATTTTGTGAAGTTCTTCGAGATGCAAAGGCACGATGCTCTTAAGGCCTTGGATATATATAGAAGAGCCGGCTTGCAGGTACACCATTAAAAATATTGTATGCATGGATTTAGCAATATCACTTGCTGCTGTCAAATGAGTCATTTTTCTTAAAAAAAATATTTTTCTTTAATGAAATCATCTAGGCTGATAGACTGTCTGAATTCTACGAAATATGTAAAACCCTTGACGTTGGCCGTGGAGAACGATACATCAAGATTGAACAGGTTTGAACTTCCGGGTATTCTTACGTAAATGTTTACTTGACCTAAAACATGTATATATTCTTATTTATTAATTTATTTGTTTTTGTTATGTGATAAATTGTATTGAAAGCCCCCTGCATCATTTGTGCAAGCCATGGAAGAGTATGTTAGAGAAGCACCACGCATGTCCACAGCTCGCAAAGATCTCGTACGTTCTCTCCAAACTTGTTCAAGGTTTTTGGTGTATTTGTCTGTTACTCTATAATTAGTTTGTGGGTACAACTGAAATACTTGGCTCTATTTAAGCATCCTCATTGAGTGGTTTCGTATACAATAGCTCTATATTTTTCCACCAATTTCATTTGGTCATGACATATTTCTTAATTCACGACCAATAATTCATCACTCTAATGTGTTACTGTCATTCTGTTATGTTTTTGAGCTGGCATCTTATTTGGCCTGTTGTGATTCACCCCAAAGAAAAATACTTCTAGTGAGGTTTTGCTGTTAGATGTATATAATGTATATTCATGTTCACAACAAACATTTGGTCTTACAGTAGGAAAAGTTTCAGATTTTGTTGATTTAACTAAATGCATCGTATATATTTAAAAAAAATGCAACAGGCTGATGATAAGCCCAAAGCAGTTTTAGCAATAGAGTACATAAATAGTTCGGAGGTGAAGAAAGAAGAGCATCTACAATCCCCGCCCGAACCTGAACCCGAACCTGAACCTGAGCCTGAACTTGTCAAAGTTGAAGCTCCTACTTCAGAATCTGCACCGGATTTGCTGGTTAATTCTAGATTCCTTTAGTCTTTTTTTTTTCTTCAACTTTCTAATCCTAATTGATCAATTTTTTTCTGCACAAAATAAATAGGGTCTACACGAGCCTAGTCCTGCTGCCTCGGAGTTGGATGAGAAAAATGCTTTGGCTTTAGCCATCGTGCCGGTTGGTAAGTTTACTCTTTTTTCTTGTTTGTGAATTACAGAAACCTCCCTGATGTTCGATTACTTACAAAAGACTTGAGCTACATTTGAGAACTGCAAAAAACCTCCCTGCATCAAGAGCTAGTTAACCCAACATAATTTGCTGATTTCATCAAGTACCTTACAATTACAAAAGACTTACTACATTGGAGAAACCTCCCTTCATCAATAGCTAGTTTTTTTTTTTTTTTTTTTTTTCATCATCAATAGGTAGTGGGTTAATCGATAGCTACTTAACCCAACATAATTTGCTGATGTCATCAAGTACCTTACAGTTTTTTTTCCTAAAAAGGGAAGATCAATAGTGTTTCCACTTCCTTTCAATTATCTTACAATTTGACTCTTCAGCTTTTCGAATTACTACAACTAGCCCCCAGATTTTTTATTATTTTTTTTTATCGTTTTGATAAATTATATGGGACATCAATATCTTTTCTTTACTATTATTATAAAAGGAGTAGTTTTTGTAAAAAAAATAAATCGACTAAAAAAAGCCCTTATAGTATTTTTGAATGGCATAATTCTAATCACATTACCTATTTTAATGAAAAAAGATTCTCCCACCCATAATGATATTGAAAGGGCTTGAAAAGTAACGAAAATTTGGAATTTCGGACTCCCACTGATTATCATATAAGCTAGCTTTTCAGCTATAAGCCATAAATTACATATAAGTTATAAGCTACCTTATCGGCTATAAGCTAGTTTTACCAAACATAGGCTATATATATTACTAATAAGATGATTATATGCATATATATTAGAAGAAAAATGGTAGAAGTACATTTAAATGTACATAGAGGTGTAGATAACACTCGGAGTGAGGTCCACTTGATTTTTTATTTTTGGTCGGCCCCATATGTACATCCCTCCGTACAATATTATGTACCTATAGCATTTCTCATATTAGAATACGTGAATTATATCAACCCAAATCATGAGCATGATGTCAGCTACAGAAATGGACTACTAATTCATTAACTATGAGAATATTAATTGATTCAATTGCCAAGCACTAATTCTTTCACATAATACATAATCCTTAATTGTAGATTCACAAAATAATACACAATTTGATAAATTTAGATAATTAAAATAAAACGATTCTAAATATTATTAACTAAAATATTGATAATACTGTGATTTTAATATTCTATTGAATAACTAATGTGATTTTTATGTCCAATTAAAATTCTTTCTAACCATAACATGAATTTATATATATGTATATATATATATATATATATATATAATTCATTCAAACAACTATAGTTATAATTAGATTAATTGAACAAAAATTTTTATGAATATTATGTCACATAGCTAAAATGATAATATGGGCAAGTTTTAAAGATTCGCCTAGCAAATATCAATTGAATTATGGTTTTTAAATTTCATCAATAAAAATAATAAAAAATAAAAAAATAGACTAAGAAAAACAATTTCATCAAATAAAATTGATTAACTGTGAATCGATATTAGAAAAGCGATGATCACAAGTGATACTTGAAGCAATAATCTATATCTATAATTGTTCAAAAAGGATGAAAGCAAAATGAAGAGTGTGACAATGTTTTTAAAAAATTACAACACTACTAATAATTATTTCACAAGGATAACAAGGACGATATTGAGACTCTAAAGCAAAATATAAGCAAAAGTATTTAGGAAAAGACAAAATTGCAAAATATATAAGTGAGTAGGACACATAGTTTTGCCCATTAAATTTCGCGGTTGTACAAAAGTCCATAAACTAATGAAATTGCAAATATTTTTTTCACATGTGAGCATTTCTTTTTTCAATTATTGACGAGGTCGTTGCCTAATTTTTGCATAAGCATATCTTGCAATTTCGCTTAAAGTATTTTTTTCTTTTTTTGTTTTTTTTAACAAAACAAGATTACTATAGAGAAGTTACGTTTGAAAAATATGTTTCAACTTTAATATATTTGACATAATTCATTACATAATGCACTTCTTTTGTTTTGATTAAATGAAAAAAAAAAAAAGTTATATGAACTACATAAATAAAAAGATAATTTGAAATCACAAAAAGATATAAATCGTGTACCACGTGAGCGATGCACATGCACTTTACTAGTAACAATAAAAAACGAAACTTGATGATGTTAAAAATTTCGATTAACTCCACCGAGAACAAGGGTAACTATTATTATTACTCTCTCTCTCTCTCACACACACACCCATACACACACACACACACACACCTATACGTTAGGTGAAAGCTCAAGGGTAGCATTGAAATTATTAATTGATAAAGTAATCTTGCCATTGTAGGTGGCACTCAACATACTGAGCCAGTTCTGTCCAATCAGACCTCAGGCTGGGAATTAGCCCTTGTAACTGCTCCAAGCTCCACCGAGTCCACTGCTGCTGCCAGCAAACTGGTATAATATTCCCCATTTTTTTTTTCCCTGCAGTTGAAACTTCGCACGATTGATGAAACCCCATAAAATTCTTTACATTTATTTTCCTTATAATTTTCACAAAAGGGTGGAGGGCTGGATAAACTCACACTCGAAAGCCTGTATGACGATGCCATGAGAAGAAACAACCAAAACACGAGCTACAATCCTTGGGAACAAAGTGGCATGAATAATCCCATGATGGGGCCCGGCCCGTTTTACTCCACCACACCTTCTGTTGAGATGTACAATAACCAACAACACGGTTTTCTTACGCCACATCAGCAGATGATGATGATGGCTGGCCCATCACAACAGCAGGGGAATCCTTTTGGAAACCCATATGGTGTTGCCACTGGCCAACCTTATTCAGGACAAGGTATGACCGTTCAGCAACCGTACAATCCTTACAATGCAGGCCTCATCTGAACAAATGCCCTTCTCAGGATTTTTTTTTTTTTTTTTTNTTTTTTTTTTTTTTTTTTGTTGAGAGGATTATAAAATGGCACTTTGATTAAGCTCTGCAGATAATTTCAATAAGGTGACAGGTTGTATCATAATTTGTATGTTGTGCGAGTGAAGGTGAGATAGAGTGAATTCAATTTTTATGTATTTTGCTAAAGTATATATGTATGCATTCTTTGGTTTGTCAATCTTTTTTAAGATAGCTGTGTGGATTGTAGTTGCTTCCATGACTTGGTGCAAACTTTCAAACTTTCTGTACCTGTTTTGGCCAACGACATTGTCTGCTCCGGCAATTCGTCTTTTTCTTTTGGCTTGTACCTTGTAACAATTTTTTATTTTTTATACATTTCCACTGAAAAGCACAGATGTGACGACGTATTGAATATATGGTTTGTTGTTACAACTTTGACCTTCATTTTATTATTTTTGAACTTATCTATTGTTGCTTGTCGATATGATTAATGTGCTTTTGCATTTGCTTCCGATATTATCAGTAGAGGGTGGTGGCAATTGCCACATTATTATTTATTCATATATTACTTAGAACTTGTAAAATCTGAAATCTTGGACCGTCTCCAACTGAAAAACATATTTTTCAAACTCATTTACATCAAATAGTAATTTTTTTTCAGGCTAAAAATTCATTCTCAAATCCAAAAAAATAATTTTAAAATATTCTCTCACTAATTTTTATTATTTTTTAATATTACCAACATATTTATCAATTTTACAAATTCTTGTTATTATATGTATTCTATTGGAAAATATGTAATAAAATAAACTATATAATAATAAAACTAAGCAATATCAGATTAACATTTAATAAACATTAAAAATTACACTAGTCTCGAGGGTATGACTTTTCAATAGTTCTCACATATCTAATAAATTTATAAATTAGACCATACTACTATCTTACATTTGATAGGAAAAAAATATGTAGTAAAAAATATAGATTGATGTTTTTTACATACAAAGAAATTAAAATAAAAATCATAAAAAAATACATTTGAATTAAACAAGGGCAAAAAATTGATGAATCAAAGTATCAGGACAAAACTGCATATCAACAAAATTTTTGCGTTTGTGAAAAGTGCAAACGCAAATTGGTCGGAGGATAAACACACCAAATACGCAATTTGTTGTTACCGATTGAAGGAAAGATTCTCTCATATTTGCGTTAACCTATGCGTTTGCAGATCGGTTGGAGATGTTCTTCTGGATTGAATGAATTGCGTTAATGCAAGCGTCAATTTTAGATTTGTGCGTTTGAATTTGTATAGTAAGAACAAGTGTCTGTACTTCTTAAAAGTAAGGGTGTCAATCTGACCTAGCACGGCCCACCTGGCATGGAGTATTTTCAAAACAAGTCAGGCCGGGTCCAACCCATTTATTAAATAAGGCAGGTTTAGGTCCAAGACCCTGCTTGACCCGAATAAGTGGTAATATATTTAATATATTTTTTGCAATTTAAATATTCTAATATATATTTGTACCTTTCACAATATAGTTATTATATTATATATAATTCATAATATAATTAGTGATTGTTATAATAAATAAAAATAAAAATGGGGCAGGGCTGGTCAGTCTTGCGTAAAATGGGCTAAGTCATGGGCCCGAGCCGCCGGACCCACTGCAGGTCGCAGGGCCAGGCCGGGCGGTAGGCCAGGTTCGAGTCCAGAACTACCCGGCTCGACCTGGCCTATTGACATCCTTATTTAGGAGACTAATTTACGTTGCAGATGCTTTATAGACCACTTAATTAATGTCAAATAAAATTTATGAGACTAGTTTATCACGTCAGGCGTCGTGACATTCCAACACTCAAACAACTTCACGCAAGAGTTTATTCAGAAAAGTTGATCATATTTATACACACTAAGTCTTTTGTATTGTTGGATTACACACATGCATCCACACATCCACCTATCGACATGTGTGTGTTGATTTAACAACAAAGTCATTAGTACGAATTCTCCAGTCCAAACATAGTTTTCCTATTATGTCAGAACTAATATAGCTCATTCTAATGGTTTTGTATGTTAAAAGCTCGGCTCGGTTACAAGTGTAGTTACAGTGTTTTTGAATGATAAATCATGTTTAGTCAAAGTGTTTGTTATGTTATTTTACATTGAATTAATATGGTTCGACGTGCCGAACACTAGAACTTATTACCGGTTCTTTGTAAAATATAAAGTATGGTTCACAACCTAGATAGATTTAACAAACTATCGTGAAAGGTTGTAGTGTAATTTTAAATTTGTTTATCTTGGCTAATGAATTACATTAGTCGATCTCTTCCATTAATTGCTTGCAGGCATCAGTCGTGTGTCCATAATCTCTATGGTAATGGCAATAAGTCGAGAAGGAATTTTGCTACTTTAGGACCCTCATAGTTATGGTTGCCGTTCTCCGGGGCTTCGATCGTCGGCTCCCCTATCATCAGGTCACCAACTTCCATAACCTTCTGACACGGGGCACTGGTCGACCAATCGGTACCCCATTCCTCCTTGGTAAAGGTTTACATCTATCTAACAATCCCAGGTTGCCCCTCCTATTTCCCTGACTTCGGAGACCTACCCCCTGGGTGCGGCCAAGGGGGTACATGTTGGGATCTATGAAGATCTCGTTATGTACAAGTTACGAATTCAATAGAAAATGTAAACATATGCGCAACGGATCTAAAGGTTTGACGTCGAAAACTTACGGCTTAAAATTTTTCTGAATCTGATGAATTCAGGATAACGGGGAACAGCACACGAACGGAACTGAATCACACGAACAGATGACGGGGTCGATCGAGTCGTGTCGGATTGCCGGTCGTGTGGCTGTTGGTGAACGCCGATCGCGTCGCGGGGCTCGCCGAGTCGTGTCGCGGCGTCACGTCGCCTCTGACTGGTTGAAGAGGTGTCTGACTGGTCGCGATGGTCGGGGTCAGCGGATCTTGACCTTCGGGTGAGATTCGTCGACTTCTGTAGATGATCGCCGGGTCTCGATTACTTTTGGATCTTCAACTGTATTACTCACACACCTCTTCAACTCGTACCGTTGGAGCAACGAGAAGAAGATAAAGCTTGAATGAGATCTAGAGAGAGAATAGAGGGGGGATGGCCAATTTCACGTTAATTGTGATGATCTCTTCTCGTGAGCTTAATGATGTATATATAGAGCTACAGTAGGGACCCTTAGAAGATTAGGAATAGGGCTCTGAAGTTTGATATTGATATACAAAATACCCAGAATTGCACAAAACTAAACGAAACAGAAACTAAAGAAGATTCGTGCAAATGCGGAAGTAGTATTACTTAAAAATGAACCTTCAGGAGAGCGTCTCGCTCTCCCTTCAGATCTCTTTCATTAATGCGAACATCACATACATTATTCAAGGGTTTACAATGCAGACTTCCTCTACACTCTACTTGAACAATAATCCACACCACTACTTATCCGACCACAAATCCCTTGTGGTTTTCTCGTTTGAGTCCCTCAAACTAAAATAGAATGAACCTTTGATCACTCTGTGTTTATGCCTCACAATCAACTCCTCACGATTGTCTTTTTCACTCAATAAAATAAAAAAACACTTAGACTGCTAGAAGCTCTCTTCTCAACTTTGAACTTCCGTAAAAAACAAAAGATCAAAAGTCCTCCTCTACAAGTGTATCGCCGTCCTTTTATCTTAATTCCCATATGGTAAGTCATGCCCAAAACTTTACTGCCAAGTCACGTTCACATATGGCAATTCCTTGATTGATTCGGTTGACTCTTCTTTTGGAAGGTCCAAATCCGCGGTTTTATCTTGTGCACATGGAAGGTGAATCTCGATTGCCTTCAATTAGTCTTGCCATAAATAATATAAAAATTGCTCATTTTCAATATAATGAAGTAATTACAATTAATCTAAAATATAATGAAAGACTTCCCTTAAATATTCTTGAATCGTCTGAATATGGGGACAGATGAAGGTTCGTTGATTTAGTGTCAATCTTCAGAACTTACAATCTTCCCCTTTGGCATATAAATCGAAAACTCTTCTAAGGAATCTGCAGTAGAAACTCCCTACGTACATACTCAATGAAACAAACTAGAATAGTGAACAACTTTAAACCCTCAACAATATTAGATCGACACATGAGTTATGCTACGAGTCAATCCCAGTGCAATACGGTTTTTCTTTTTGTAGACCGGTCCAACATCTCAGGATGTATTCATATCACAAAAATATTGATTAAGTTGCATGGTACTTGACAACTAGCAAATTTTGTCAGTTCCGCAAGTTCACGTGCTTTGGTTTTTTGTTAGGGCAGTCGCCCAATCCCCTCCAATCCCACCTGTATATAAATATCAGAGTGTGAGGTCACTAGTCCTTGGTACCTCCAATCAATTATTAAATAGCTATGGAGTCCGCCAAAATCTTAGCAATTCTCCTCATTTCCATGCTCTCTCTTTCCTCAGCCGCAGATCCCATTCTCCAAACCAACTGTGCCACCTGTTCGCCTGTTGTGGTGCCCAAATTGCCCGTGCCGCCTGTCACAGTAAACCCTAAGCCACCCGTGACGACTGTGCCCAAACTGCCGCCGGCCAACGGCGGCTGCCCCATCGACACCCTGAAATTGGGAGCGTGCGTGGATCTGCTTGGTGGGCTCGTCCACATTGGGCCGGCGGTGAATAAGTGCTGCCCAATACTATCTGGGCTTGTGGAGTTGGAGGCCGCGGCTTGCTTGTGCACCACTCTCAAGCTCAAAACTCTGAATCTCAAAATATATGTCCCAATTGCTCTACAGCTTCTTGTCACCTGTGGCAAGACTCCACCTCCAGGCTACACTTGCTCTCTCCTCTAAGAGGAGATCATTCAAGTTGACTGTATTTTCCTGCTTTTATGACACCAAAAAAAAAAATAAAAAAAATAAAAAAAAAAAAATCCAATTTCTTTTCTTTCTCATTCCTCGATAAATTAATTATCCCTTATTCGTCCTACATGTCCCTAATAATCTTTAGAGCACTGCTATTATTTCTTTTTCGTTTCTTTTTTTATTCAGTTAACTAATGGTAACTGTTGGTATTACTTGGTAACATTTTTGTATGTCTATACACCACTACTAATACTCTTTTCCTCGTGCACGAACAGAGTCAATTTAATTATATTAAAAATTACATGAAATTTAAGTTTATTAAGATAAATAAAAATTTAAAGAAAGTATTATTTATTATGAATATGTCGACCGATTCTGTCTATATAAAAATATCTATATTTTTTTATTTGCTAGTTTTAAATTATTAGTACTGATTATGGATTGAAACCTAAAGCTACCAGTAAAGTACATATTAATCTGATATATTATGGTGACACACAACATAATAAAATAATTTACAACAAAACTGTAAAGATAAATTTAAAAAATCAGTTTTGTATAAATCACTACTATTATATGTACATCTTTATATGGATTTTTTCTTTCTACTTAATACTTTTAAGATTTTGAAATTTTTTAATGTAATTTTAAAAAGTGCATTCAGCAGAAGACATACGTGATGTTTATATTTTCTTTTTAATTTTTAAAAGCATTAATGAAAAAATAAGAGTTGTCATTCAATAAAAACGTTGACATGGTATATTCGGACTATGTTGCATTATTAGAATGATAAACCCGTTTAACATATATTGATATAAAATATATAAGTAAGATATTGAAAATATATATACATATATATATATATATAATAAAATTTTTTAGCTTTATATGTTCACTATAAGTACTAAAACAATTATAAAAAATAATTAATTTACTATTTTATATAAAATTTTGATAAAATAACCAATAGGTATTTAGTATTATATATGATCAAAATATTTACTTGGTAATACAATAGAAAAAAAAAAGGTTATTCAATTGATTAATAGACTTTTTTTCTTTGATAATATATAGATAGATGTAGATTTATGAGGTTTTTTTTTCATTAGAAATTTATAGTTTGCCTAAAAAATGTGATGAAAATCGAAATAGTTGTTAAATTTAAAAAAAAAATATTATTTTTTAATATTTAAATATTGATCAAATAAGTAAGAACCTAAATGTAACGCCCCACTTTGATTTTAAAAATAATCCGTGGCTTATTCAAAAGTCAGGATAACATTTTCGAAATTCGTTTCTCGAAATCAATTTTAAAATTGGCAATTATCTTGTTTCAAGTCACAATTGAAACCTCACAGGGATTCATTACCCGGCTTATCACATGGACTTCATTGTCCCAAAGCACAATAATTAACATGCTATTCAATAGCACAATCATCATGAATATCCAAACATAGTTCAGAAATACGAACCAAATCAAAATTTTGAAATCCAACATTTTCAAACGACATAGTCTGAAAGGAATCAACATGTTCATAACCAGTTCAACTTATTCATAATAAAGCGGAAGCAATTTAAACATAAATAAGACCAGCCACTCGTCATCTTGTCGTCATGCTCGCCACTGTTCAACCTGAAATGTTAAATCAGGTGGGGATGAGCACAATTAGAATCTGTGGTGCTCACCACTATGCAATAAATCATTTATAACAAATAAAAGGGTATGGTCGCAGCATGAACATAAATCAATTAATCCTGTCTCATCTCCTATTCACACCATTAACATTACTCCTGTGTACACATCTTTCATTAACCACGGAAATGGGATTCATTACCCTTACGGTGGGAGTACATGCCACTCAAGGACACGGCCTTTCATAGGGCTTACATGCCACGCAAGGACACGACCTATCAGGACATAAGGAGACTTGCCTCGCAAGGACAACCGTATTACATCGACGGGGACAACCGTACCAACGATCGAAACAGCACACATCGGCAGGCTACATGGTTCACATGCATACATTGATCATACCATCACAACAAGATACAAATAATTCATCACATAGCATTTTAAATAAACCGACCTGGATTGAAGCAAAAGATTGCACGATAAACACGTGTAGGTAGAGAGCTCGGCTCGTCAAACACCTACAATAATTATGATAGTCCTATAAATTACTATACGACACAAGAATTAACTAATTTAAGGTATCTAAGATTCATACCATCATCACTTAGTCCAACTCAGCCCATATAAGTCATATAAGCATGTATTAAAAAGTAAATTTTATTTTCGAAAGCACAACATGAGTTTTTCAAAACTTAACCCGCGCAGCGATTTTGAAATAAATACAACTTGCAGCACATAAGTCATATAAACATGATTCTAGTTGCATATGAATCCTAAGACATGCTCTACAACTCTTATAAACACATCGATAACAGATAAGGTCATCTACTAGGAGATAATTCATCAAACATTTATAAAAGAGTTGCAGTCAACAATTGAAATCATACAGCTGACATGACTTCAGTAATTGCAAGATAACCGAAGCTACATACATGCTTTTAATGAGATTCAAAAACCACATGGCAGATAACTCAATTATCTACAACTTTTCTGAAGACTACTTTGACAAATAATGACATTAGCACCGAGTTTAAACATTAAACATTCAATACATATAATCCGCCCATTCAACTCATGTCCTAATCATAATACGAAATTATATACTATTTACATGCGAGATTTCAAACAATTTTATAAAATCATATACTCCACATATTAAGCTGAAACTTGGTCAAATTGTTCATCACTCATGTGAGAATTTTACATAAAAGTTGGACACTAAAATCTCCAACGTGTACTGAGTATTCTTGCATATAAAATTATCTTGACATGCATGCGGTCTATACATTTTAACTCATTCATTTCTCAACCTAAAATCATGAGATTTGGCAGGCATTCTCTCAACAAATATATAGACATGTCATAAAAGTTTCATAATTTTATCATGCATATATCTCGAATTATTCAAGTTTAAAATCGCTGTTGTAAACAGGCACATAAAATTCAGCTTGAATGATAAACTTTAAAAATCTATATCTCGAGTTATACTAGGCCAAATGACTTGATTCTTGTTCCTATGTACTAAAGAAATCTCCATATAAAGCATACTTTCCCAGGTCTTACATGGATAGGTAAAAATCACATCAAAATAGAGAACATATAACATACATGCGAGCTGGAAATAATTCTTACTTCATAGCATGATTATAAGTACTTAAAGGCTAGCACTTTAGCACATTATAACATACATTAAAGAAACTTAACTTTTCTAAAAACATGCTAAAAGTTCAGCTTAAATACCTCCTTAAACTCAAGAAAAATGCAAGATAGTTCGGTTCTACTACAACTCGAAACTCTCGTCCTTGCTTGAACTTTGTGAGGTGTATGCTTCAGCTTGGGCTTCCTTCTATGGAACTTGGTGTACTTAATGTGTTTATGAGTGAGTGAGGAGTGAGGAGGAATCGTAAGTTTGCTGTTAATATTGAAAATGGATTGCTAGAACTCGAATATACTACGAACATGCACTCGGTACTCCTTGAACTTTACTCTCAGTTCTTATATTGTAACCTCTCGGCTTTGGCTATGGAGGGAGAATTTGGGATGGATTTTCACCAGCATTCTAAGGCACGAATGAGACCATTCTCAGCTGTAATTGAGGTTATAAAAATGGTGAAGCTGGTCAACCTTAGAGAAAACATGTGGGAGACAAAGTATCAACTCTTCCCATGTGCACATGATGTCTTGATGGAGAATCTCTTGCACTAAACTCACATGGCTGATTATACAAGGGTTTACAAAGGTCTAAACATTCACATGGACAAAGGAACAAGGTTTTACAACATAAGACTAAAATAACTCATGCACATGCTAGACTACTTGAGGTAAAAATGATAATTGAGCTTTACTAACATAACTTAGACTAGTTTAGGCTTGATTCCCTAGAATGTGATGGAATGGATTGGAGCACTTAGAGGCTGGTGGAATGCTCTTGGTCGTGCACATGGTGATGAGGGAATGAGGGAACAAAGTCTTACATGAGAAATAAACAATTGCAATGCACATGCTACTATCATTAACATAAATAATGGCTAACATGGATTTGACTTTTACTAATGATATTAAGACATGATTTGGACTTAGAAAAATATCCTATGAACCTAATAATATCGGCATGAAATATGGCTCAAGGATTGAAGGAGGATAAGAGAGGAAAAATAATTTTTACGGAATCGAAATCGGACTTAAAATCCGACTATAACCGAAAACAAAAAATTCAAACGTTGATCGATAAAAATAAAATCGAGCGAGCTATATAATCATATTATCCACAAAATAATCTAATATATAATCACATAATCAAAGCATATAAATATTAAAATAAAATGCCATTAATTAAAATAAAATAAAAAAAAATCTAATAATCACACGGGGCATTACACTAAAACATCTTACACTGTATTCAAATTTTAGCTTTCCATGAAACATAATAATTATTTTATATTATATTGAAAATTATGACTAATTTATGATTTATCATTATTTGACAAAAAGAATTACTAAAAACACTAGTATTAGTTGATTATGAAAACTTCAAGATTTTCAGAAATGAATCTTTTGCTGAGGAGAAAATTGTGAAAGGTGCAAAGAAGGATTGGTTAGAACTGAGAAAATATCCATTTGGGAGTGAGGGAACATTATCAGAAGAATCCTACACAGAGTACAAAAGGAGACTATTTTCAAGGAGGGTAGGACTTGTGATTTTACAAGTTAGTGCTCTATGTCTACCTGGAGGAAATGTGGAGTGGAAATATGATGCTCAGATGGATGGCAAAGTTGTTGGAGTAAGAACTCAACAGGCAGATGGGGCAGAGGACTCTCAAGATGCTATTTTGATAGGAGTGAGAGGAGCCCTGGCAGAAGCTATCAAGATGAAATGGAAGGACATTGAATGCCATGTGAATGATGAAGAGGTTCTCTGTCAACTGCAAATTTCAACAGCAACTAAGCCTACTTTGGCAGGAGTTATGGAAGACATTATCACCTTTCAAAATTGTTTCAACTCTTGTATATATGACTTTTATGCTTAGTTTAGTGTTGTGGTGTTTGTTTAACCATTTTCGGTTGTGTAGGGTGTTGTCATTTTGTAATGCCCGTCTTCTTTTCTATTCTAGGTTGCTAGGATGGAAATGTATGTTATCAGTTGATCTCCGGAGAACTTCGTTATGAGTTTTAATATATTAATTTTCGTGTTGAAAAAAAATAATAATAAGTAAATACAGAAAATTGAAGTAATCTAATAACAGTAATTATTATTATTATTATTATTTACCATTTTTTATCATTAACCAAAAAAATATTAAAATCGCTCATTTGTTAAGTAGAGTTTAAAATTATATTTTGAAATAATTTTGAAGGCTTACGCAAGAGAGGAAAAAATGTAGATTTTGATAACTAAATTTTATTATTAATCATATATTTATATTTGATAAATAAAAATACCAAAAACACTTTAGTAAATTATGGAAACTTCAACATTTTGACTTTATCATACGAGTAACTACGGAAGATTTGAAACCATATTTATATATATATATGATGGGTCCACTTCCAAATCTGGAGTAAACCGGTTGTTGTGAGCTCCGATCTGTTTGAACCGCCTTCAAATCGTTGCTAGACCGTCGTAAACACCTGCAAGAACTCAACACCAGAAGTGTTTCCAGCGTAGAGCCTCCGACGCTCAAGTCAGTGTATGAAAGAGATGAAGAGAAGCTGCTTTGAGAGAAGTAGCAACTATAGAGGAGAGTATGAATGGATGGAAGTTAGGGTTTAGGGTTACCTCACCTCCTTTATATAGGAGGAAACACTTACTTGGAGTACTCCAAATGTCCTGGTTGACTTACATAAAAGGTCCGAAATGCCCCAGTCGGTTTGTCTCCCCTTGCTGCTAAGTCATCACAGGATTCCTTCTTATCCATTGAAGAATGCAGAGCCTCAAGTATGTTGCAAGTGTGATGAATTGTCATCACGTTTTCGGTCTCGAGGCACAAGAAGTCGACCTCGAGATCTGAGAGGTCGACTCATGATCGCATGAAGATTCGGAGACTACGCTCGGTTATTCTTGCATGGGAGTCGACTTCTGGAATCGACTGCAGGAAGTCGACCTCGAGGAGTCGACTTGCATGGATTTCTCCCTTCTCTTGTAGTTGTTTTGCTGAGGAGTCGACTTTGTGGAGGTCGACTTAGATATGTCGAGGGGAGTATTATGTCATGTGAACGGTCTGAGTATTTAGCCGGTCGAGTAGAAGGTTCTTGGTCCGGTAGGTGACAATATGGCTATATCAATATAAAAAGATCTGAATATTCTTAAAAAGTAGATGTTTCCGTCCAAAAAATACTCTATTTACTATATCTGGAAATTAATTAATCGATTTATGGCATAAAGTTGTAAAATTAATAAAATTCTATTCTGGTATAAATTAGGCGATTTTATTTGAGGTATGTGATGACCATTTTTTTCTTTTTCTTTTTTTTTTTAGTATGAAATGTGCTTTATTAATAAATCCAATTTTGGTATAAAGTGAGCGTTTGTATGGTAAAAATCCAGTCGATTTTAATTAATTATATTTACTGCATATAATTTGAATTGTATTTGGTATACTGTGATGTTATAAATAGTCATTTAGATGGTGATTTTACTGTACTTGAGGTCTGTGATGGAGATTTTAATCTATCTATATATAAAGAGGTTGTTGGAAAAATACATTAATAGAAAGTTTGACTAAAAAAATGATGTTTGACTTACTATTTGTAGAAATTTAGAAAAAAAACACATGTGAATTTTTAGTAATAAAATCTGAATCCTATTTTTTTGGTAACAAATTTGGAGATTCTGATGGCAAAATTTAAATTCTATTTTTTCGTACTATTTTTTATTTTATTTTATTTTTCCAAAATTTGAATCCTATTTTTTTGTAACAAATTTAGAGATTCTTATGCAAAAAATGTGTCACTTATTTACAAAAATAATTATAAATACAAATTAATTTAAAAACCGTGCAAATTGGATACAAATTTATTAAACAAATAGTTTTAGAATTCTTAACAAATTCTTCCAATTTTTTTGAATAATTTTTTCTTTTGCAAAATGTGCGCAAATCGGATAAAACCACGTGCAAATTTTATTTTTAATCAAAATTGAGATTTGGACAAAATGTACATTCAAAATCGTATCCACATTTTTTTTATAAAAAAATCGGTTCATCATTGATATTTAAAGTCACACCTTATCAAATTATTTAAAAAAAAAATTCAAATCAAAATCAAAATCATGGGCAACTTTTACAAGAGAAAACCATGTGCAAATTTTCAAAATTTGAATGCACCGATTTTTTTAGATTCTTATGTTTTTTCTTACTATATTTTGAACGCAATTTTGGTAAGTTCATATCAATTTTTTTTTAAGAAAAGAAATAGTTACATAAATGTTAACAAATTATTTTGATTTTTTGTTATAACTAATTTTAATTCAAGTTGTTTGGTAAAAAAAATTATTGCAATGTTAGAAAATCTCGGTTTCATTTTTAGGAATAATTGATGATTCTTTTTACTTTGTTTTAACCAAATATTCGGATCAATTTATTTGGTAAAGAAGTCGATGTATTGTTAGGAAAATTGGTTTCATTTTAGGAAAAACTAATGATTCTTTTCAATTTTTCTTTGTCAAAATTTTGAACTAGATTTAGAAAATAAATAAAATGGCATAAAAATCCCTAAAAAATTATTCTTTTCTCTACTAGAATTTTGTATAATAACTAAGATCCCTTAATTTTTTTAAAATCTACTTTGTTAACTAATAATACGCAATTTTTAATAAAATTTAACACTCATGTAGCACTTTACGTGTCAAATAATCAAATCAAGAATATTGTACATAAGAAAGTGTTCAAAGACATACAAATATTATTTTCTTGATATTTTTAATGTCATCAGACAATTTAACTGCAAAATTATCTTTTAAAAGAACAAGTAAGTAATAAATGCTCCCGTGCATCGCACGGATACCGTACTAGTTAAGCATAAAGTGGCTATTTTAATAAATCCTATTATTTTCAATTTTAGATAAATAATCAATTAAGTAACTGAATATTTATTAGGACTTGATTAAATAACTAATTTGGATATTAGTTAAGTGAATAATTAATTAACAGCCGAATATAATTTAGCAAAATGTTGGATATTAGTTAAATGTTAATTAAGTAACAATTGGATATAATTTAGGAAACACCAGATATTTTTTTAGGATTTGATTAAAGAACTATTTTTGGATATTATTTAAATACATAATTAATTAACAGTCCAATATAAATTAGAAAAAGTCATATATTAGTTAAATCTATACTTATATTAAAGGGGGTACTATTTACCAAATTAAGTAGCCAGAAAAGTCAACAGCATTTATTGCATTACTATTTTCGTATTATATTATATAAAAGGATATTCTATTTACTACATTTATTATCCAGAAAAATCAACTGCATTAAATGTCATTACTATTTTGGTATTATAATATTTTATTTATGTAATTGATTTATTTATTTTTTTTATTTTAAAAAGGTAAGTATAATAAAAAGATTTTAATAATAAAAAATTAAATACCAAATAAAAATGTACACTTTGACTTATTTGATTATATTTGGTATTTGATTATACCAAATATATTTCTATTTAGTATATACATTAAATACTTACTAAAGTATTTATTTGTTTTATTTGTCAAAGTTAAGTATAGATTTGTTTATATTATCAAATCATAAAAAATATTAAATCCATATTGTAAAAAAAAATCATGTAATTTTATAACAATTCTTTTACACTATTTAACAATATTTCTTTTTTATTATATAATAAAATAATAATTAAATATTATATGATGAACAACAATAAGTAAAACTGTTACTTTCTCTTATATCAAGGGATAAATTTATATGCTAAAATTAAATTTTTATTAGTATAAATGTTTTAGTCAGATAATATATTAATTATTTTACAAGCTAGCCCTAACATGCTCATATTTAATGTTTTAAAAGATGTAAAAAAAAAACTTGTAATAACTCTATTGTTTTTTAGACTTAAACGTTGATTAAAAGAGGTAAAAATTCCTAATCTTTTAGACTTAAACGTTGATTAACACCATAGATTGAGAGTTTATATTTAGTAAAATTCCTAATTGTAATAAAAAAATTAATTTTTGCTATATTTTAGAATATCTTTAAATTCATTTTAAAAAAAAAAAGAAAAAAAAAACTACAATGAAAAAAACAAGTCAGCTATATATCGATTTGTTGTACTCCTCAAATCACATTCACAATTTGGCTACAAGGAAATGAAACTCATTGATTAAAATATTATTTTGTCAGTAGTCTTAATGTACAAGAGACTTTAAGACTCCACTTGAATATAATAAAAATTTTATTGAACATCGTACAATTTCTTGCGTATTATAAACTTTTATTGAATATTGCATCTTATAATATAATATTCTCCAAATAAATATATCTCGCGGGTCACGTACTATATATATTCCGTACATTTTTCTTTATTCATGTATATAATTATAAGTCTGGATAAATAGCCTTAAAATTGTGCACCTCGTGCATCGCACGGGCTCTGTACTAGTGATTAATTAAGTAACGACCAAATATAGTTTAGGAAAAGCCGAATGTTTTTAGGACTGGATTAAATAGCTATATTTGGTATTAGTTAAGTGAATAGTTAATTAACACCATATATAAATTAGGAAAAAGCAGGATATTAGGTAAATGATTAATTAAGTAAGAACCGAATGTAATTCAGGAAAAAATGAATATTATTTAGGAGTTTATTAAAGAACTATTTTAGAATATTAGTTAAATGCACAAGTAATTAACAATCGGATATAAATTAGGAAAAAGTTGGATATTAGCTAAATGATTAATTAAGAAACAACCATATATAATTTAGGAAAAATCGAATATTTTTTAAGACATGATTAAAGAAATATTTTGAATAATAGTTAGGTGAATAATTAATTAACAATATACATAAATAAAAATAAAGCGAAAAAAATCTCCTTTTCTCTCGTAACCCTAGCTTCCGACGCCGGCGAATTGCGCCTCTCTCAGCGTCCATCCGACTTGTCGGTGGACTGCTCTCCGCCGCACGTCCACGCTTCTATTCGCGGCACTACTACCTTTCGTCTCTGGCACCTTGCATGTGTAGGGGTGTTGGATCGGGGTTCGTCCTTGCGGGCTGGGTGGCTTGGTGGTCGTTTCGGGCTGGGTTTGTCCTTTTGGGAAGGGTGGAGCGGCTGAGCGTTGACGCCATTCGTTCCCTTCCTCTCCTTTCTATGTTCCTGAGTTCGTGGGAGGCCAACCGTTTCCGGAGTTGGCTAGTGGTGATAGGCAGTTTCGGGACGGTGTCGGATTGGCTAGTGGTGTTAGCCGGTTGGGGGGCGATTGTGGTTTCTTGCAGTTGGTGTGCAGGTCGGTTTTTCGGATTGTGCTGAGGCTTGGGTCACCGTCTTGCTAGGCCCTATGCAGTGGCGGGCGGGGTACCAGAGCTTCGGAGCTCTCCTCGGAATTGACTTTGTCTGCTGTCTTTTTCGGATGTATCTGCTGAGGGAGGCTGTGTGTTTTTTAGTTTGTAGTTTTTTGTTTTCGAGTGTTTCGTTTGTTTGTTCTTGTTTTGTGTTGTCTGTGTCGGTGTTTGTTTCTGCATTTGTGTTTTAGATTTGGGCCGTTGGCCTCGGTTAGCCCGAGTGTGAACTTATTGTCCTGTTGGAATCCCACACTAGGGCATTATCCCATTGGGATCGTTTCGTAGTTTTTTATTGTGTTTATTGTAGTGTAGTGTCGTTTGAGGTTTTTTTCTAGCGTTGCTAGTTTAGGATTTAGGCGATCTTTGGATTGTCCTCCCAGTTTTAGGCCTTTGGTTGTAGTTCTCAGCTGTTGGCTACTTTCTTTTCACACTTTGTGCGGTTTTAGTTATATATTAGCTTTATCGTTTCGAAAAAAAAAAAATTAACAGCTGATATAATTATGAAAAAACCGGATATTAGGTAAATGATTAACTAAGTAACATACGAATATAATTTAGGAAAATTTGGATATTTTATTGGAATCTTTGGATAATAAGTAACGTTCGGATATAATTTCGGAAAAGCCAAATATATTTTTGGATTCGTCAGATATTTTTATTTTATTTTTAAATCTCCATATACATGTATAATTACACGTATTTTATATATTGATTAATTAAGTAACAGAAGTATGTAATTCAGAAAAAAGTCGATGGAATTGTCGATATTTAACTAACAATATATATTTTTTTGGAATCGTCGGATATTTATTAGTAAATAATATTTAGATTGTTTAACTAATTATTTGTTGACATATATAACTACAATTACACATCTTTTTTAATATGCAGCTTGATATGGTTGGAAATTTTATAAAATTATTTGTTAACATAAATAACTAAAATCACGCATTTATATATATCCGATTTACTGAGAATTGTACTAAAAATCATACCTGAATTGCGATCAAATCAAACATTTGGGCGGCTTTTGTTTAATTGACATAAAATCAATTCGTGATTAATTCATAGTATTTTATGGCATGAATCATTTCAACTATAATATGTATGAACTATATATAACTCAAACATAATAGTAGTTTTACTACACGTGTTCCAAAGAATTAGTAAAATTATTTTTTATTACCATACACACCAAGAAAAAAAACCTTGCGTTACTTTTTGGCCAAGTAAAATATATTATTTACATTATGTAAAAATATATTATCGCCATACAACCAACATCCCAATTGTTTATTTGTTCAGCATTAAAAAGGTATATCATTGTCAAATACGACAAATTAGTCAATTTTATATAAAGAAATTACCATATTTAAATTGGGTGCAATATAATTTTTTCGAAGTGAATCGAGGAGCATTAGGTAAAAAAATTGCAGAATGAATTTTTTCATGATCGAGTTGCATTAGCTAAAAAATTTGTCTGAATCAGTATTTTTATGGAATGAATCAGTTTTAGCACTCTCGCACCTACGACCCTTAGTCGTAAATGGCTGCTTAGACATTTTGCCTTCCAGGCATGACTCAAAGTTCGATTAGTCATCTACCTCCATCGGATCGAGATATCTAATGGATATCAACTTTTGTATCTGCCTAAGGTTAATGTTCCCAAGCCTAAGGTGCCAAAGATATGTTTGACTCATTTCCGAAGGTTCTTTAATCTTATTAGATTTAGTCGATGTGCTATTCAGTTTCGATTGTCTCAGAGTGGAATTGTTTGAATTAAGAATATACAAATTGCTTACTAATGACCAGAACATATGAAAAGCTTGCCATTACGAATAATAACATTCTCATCAAACGAAACAGTAAATCCATTCATAAAGAGTCTAGAAATAGAAATCAAATTTCGATTAAACGTGGGAAAATGGAAGCAATGTCTTAAAACCAAACATCTACTCATAGCAAAGCATAAATTGACGTCTCCCACTACAACCACATCCGCCTTCGTGGCGTTGGCCATGTAGACGGTGATCACTCCATCTCTAAGTCGTCTGGTTTCTAGGAACCCCTAAAATGAATTGCAGACATGATTAGTGGCTCATGTTTCCACACACCAGATACTGGTGGATAACACCGCTAAACATGTTTCTATGAAAAAAGAATAGAAAATACCAAGGTTGTCAAAACCGGACGGACCGGCCGGTTCAACCGGGAACCGACCACAAAACTGGTCCGATTAGTGGTATGAAGCTGGTGGGTTTCAAAACCGCCCAAAAACCGGAAGAACCGTATGCGGCTGGACCGGCTGGGCGGTCCACTATTACACTTGCATGTAGAGAGCAACACCATCACTTAAATAGCTGATACTTTTTGTGTATGTATACGATGTGGGACTTCACAAATGAAGGGTTATTGGGCTATTTTGTTATATTGGGCCAAATTTAATAATTGTAGAATCCATATTACCAAAGCATGAACTAGTACTGGCGGATCAGTATGCCACCTCTTGCCATATGAAAGTGAGTTCCTTAGGGCATGCTTGTTTACAAATTATTTCATTCTCATTCAATTCATACTCAAAATCTAACTCAACTTTAACCCAACCCCACTATCTTTAATATTATTCATATAATTAAATTATACAAACCTATCATTCTTACGCATCACATCAACTTTAATTCACTATTCATCCACTCACATAATTTTAACTACCTATCATTTCCAATCATTTTCAATCATTTATCTCCTACTTTTACATCAAATCAATTTTAATCATTTTATTTTAAATATTATTTTAATATAATCTTAAAATTCCACTAACAACTAACCATATAACCTTTTTCAAAATTAACTATGGTTAACCAAAATAACTCATTTTGAACAAATTATTCCATAAACAAGCGCCCCCTTATTGGGCCTTACTATTGACTAATTTGTCATTTACCTTATTGGAGTGCTAATTGATTTCAAAATTTATCTTCCATTATAAAACAATGATAAAATCACATTATTTTTTATGAAAATAGTATTATTTAATATTATAATATCGTGTTAGCTAAAATAATTAGACTATGCCCGATTTCTTATTTATTTTTTCTTTTATTTATTTAGAAAAAATGCCATTATACCCTAAAAAATCAATAATAAAAAATTTATACAATTATATTATATATATATAATAAATAAAAATTAAATATTAATTCAACCGGTTCGACCACTGGTCCGACCAGTGAACCATTAAACCGGTAGCTTCACCGGTTCGATGACCGGTCCGGTTTTGACAACCTTGGAAAATACCTCCATTTCTCTTCTTGAGGAGCGAGCAGTAGGCCTTCGAGTGTCCTGACTTCTTGTAGAGATGTCACTTGTCTTTTGGCTTCTTCGAACCTCCCTGCGCAAACTTCTTCTTCCTCTTAGACTTTTTGGATCCAAAGGTAGAGAGCCCAGCTCGCTTAGTCACTAGCAGTTGTGAGTTCTGACGAAACAGCCCCTCCGCCGCTTAGAGCACACCGAGAAGCTCCCTTAACGAGAACGGCAACTTGTTCATGTTGTAGTCCAAGCGGAACAACTCAAAGCTCTTTGGCAGAGACTGGAGCATGATATTGACCTGGGTCTCCCTATAAATATTGGTCCCTAGAACCTACAACCCATTGAGCTGGACCATCAGCTTGAGGACATGATCCCTCACGGAAGTGCCCTCACCCATGGACCTGTTGATTAGAACTCGCATAACCTCCTATCTGGCAGCCCTAGACTGGTGTCCAAAGAGCTTCTTGAGATTTATGAGCATGTCACAGGCGGAGTCCATGGTCTAATGTTGATGTTGAAGCACATTATACATATAAGCCATAATGTAGCAACGAGTTATCTCATCAACCTTCTTCCACCTAGCATACTTCTCTTTCTCAAGCCCGGTGGACGCCGTAATGGGCTTATCCAGACAATTCTCAGTGAGTGCGAATTTGTACCCTTCTGCAGTCAATACAATGTCTAAATTCCTCTTCAATCATTATAGTTTGGACCAGTAAATTGTTTTTTTTTTTTAGAATGACAGAAAGCGGATGGAAATACATGATGAATGAATCCTGAGAATCAAGAAAAATACTAATTAAACACAGTTCAAATTTAAACATTAACATTGATATCCTCAAACAATATTAATTTAAATTCACTGACATCTCAAAACACCGAGAGTACTGCATGACGCAATAGGCCTATTCTACGCACTCAACATTCATAAGAGAATAGTTTTCAATAACCCATTTATTTCCTTGAGCTAAAACTAAATTCATGACGAACGAAATTAATAGTTGGTTCCCATTTGGCTATGCACAACAAGTTATTGACTCGGATAGGGGAGGATAACTCTTGTTGCATTCTAAGTGTTACTCATCACCTCATCCTAAGATCGTTGTGAAAAGATTGTATGTCCCCAGATAGGCGTGGCCCATACGCTCTAGGCATAGCTTCCTACAATCATCCTTAGAAGTTTCTTCATTGTGATTCTAAGACTTAATTTTCAGTAGTGTCCCCGGATAGGCGGAGCCCTCACTTCAATCAAGCTGCATCGCTGACAAAATCGGTAATGGAAGCCGTAAGATTTTTGAAATTATCTTAACTTTAAAATTTCTTCTACCACTTAGTATTTTAAAATTAAGATTTTTAATATGCATTCAAATTCATTCACATGCTACCTTAGCAATTTAATTAATTATTTAGCTTTCTAAGTTAACAATTAATTCCCGTATAATTTTTCAGTGTTAATTAGTCACATGCATATCTAAGCAATTAATAGCAAATAATAGAATATGGAAATAAAATATCCACTATCATGGTCATTAATTAGAATCATTTCTAATTAGGAAATTATCAATTCCCTTCCTACTGGGACAGATATTCCTTATTGGACAAGAAGTCAAAAGGCAGCAAACTTCTTACCCAAGTTAGCCCCTTGTCAGGATCGTCACCTCGCTGTCATTGCTGGAGTCGTCATCGTCGCCTAAAAAATTTCACGTCGCTGCGCGGGTCGCTCGGTGCCTGCGCCATGCCCATTGCTGAGACCTGGTGCAATGTTGCTGAGACCTGGTGCAACGTCGTTGGGTCGTGCCTCTCCGCCCGCAACAATGTTGCGTGGGCTCGAGCGTCACCCGAGTCGCACGCAACACTCAGCCTTATGCGAAGAACGCGTTGCCTGTGTTTGTGAATGGCTGGGCGCACGCGAACATATCACGTGACACCTAGCCGTTGCTTGGTGGTTGCTGCATGCGCGCTCGGGACTCCTGGGTGAGTCACGCGTACACATCGGGTCTCCGCGGCATAACGCTCTGCGAGAAACTCGTGCGCTGTTTGCAGGCCTGTAGACGTTGCTTCGTCCTCGGTCACCGAGGCCTTTGGCGCCCGTCTTCCAGCGTCCTCACACGTGTGGTGCATCCTGCACTTGGTCGAGCGCCTAAAATCCACCGTGACAGTGAGCTGTCCGTGGTTCGTGCACGGCTGCGGCCGTGCGATCGTCGGGTCTCGGTTGCTGGTCATCGAGGTCCACCGGTCTTCGTGGTTGTCCAAGCTTGTTTTCGGACAACATATAATTTACGAACTTCACATAAAGATCCTAAAGATAAAACAAATTATATACAACATATAATTTACGAACTTCACATAATTCATATAAATCCTAAAGATCTGAACTTCACATAAAACAAATTAAACCAAGTTCTCTGATACTACTTGGGGTTTGATATAGACATATCACGGTTAACTGAAACAGGCAACTCGACCGGGATGAAAGTCGAGTTTTTGTATGATGATCCACAAATTCTATATGTGATTCATGAATATGCAAACATATTATGTATAATCGTCAATTATACGGTGTTGACGGACGTTTCCGGTCAACGGTTAAAAAGTCGGGTAATGGAAAGAAAATAGGGAAAAGACAAAGAAATCCAGTTCAATCACGGTTTTATTAAAAGATCACGAGGTCGGCCTCTCGTACGAGGTTGGCGCTTGCGATATGCTTACAGTTTCTTACAAGAGTTCCTTACAAATCTAGAGAGAGAAAGTTTGAAAAGGGCTTTTTACAGTTGGATTCAACAACCCAAAAATAAATGAGGGGGTTGCTATTTATAGGGGTCTTTAATGCGGTACTGTTCAGGTACTGTTCACCAATCTTGTCGTACAGTAGTTCGGCGGGACAAGCCGGCGCTTCTCTGACTGATTGGGAGTGATTTCCGGATTTTCCAATCATTACCTGCCACGCATTTAATGTGAACATGGACTGCATTTAATGCGGACACGTTTTGGCTGAGTTAGATGTCCCATCGGCAATCATTTGTCGACAAGTGGCCTTATTTTATTGTGTTCGATACCGTATTCCTATCAGGGGCCGCCCTTGTAAGATTCCGAATATGGTGCCGACCTCATAGCTGCATGGGTGTGGTGCCGAACTCGGGACCGGTTCCTCCCGCCGTTCCCGATGGCTTTAACTTTTGCTCAGCTCGGCACCCACGTGCGGTTTTGGTGACCGGCTCCTTCGGTTCGGCCGGCCATCGTTCGGCTTTCGATCTGTTAGACCGGTATCCTTATTGGAGCCGGGCACGGATATTAACATACAGGCTCCCGAGCTCAGGTGAGGTCCAACGTACCTTTCCTGAGGTCGTCTATTATTAGTTGGATCCGAGCTGGGCCCGTAGAACTCGTGTCCGACCCTTTTCCGAGGTCGGCATCTCCACCACACTTTGAATTTGGAGGCCATGTATTCTGAAGGGACATAACGGTTTAAAACGCATTCATTGCGTTCACACGGGGCGACACGTGGCAGCGTCCTGGCCAAGCGTTTCGAACGGATGTGACTGTTGGCTTCCTCCGGACGCTTCGGTTCATTTCGTTTTAAATTTTGAATTTTAAAAGTCCCGCACACGTGTCTGCGCCTGATTGGTCCGGTGTTCTTATATTTATCCCTTTCCGGGATCATTTTATTTTTTTCTACTTCTGCGATTTTGAGCACCCAGCATTCCTAAAATTTTCTGCAATCTTCGAGCTTGTCCCAAGAAATTTCCGGCAACCGTCTACGGCCACTTTTCCGGTAATTTTGCTCGGCTTCTCTTTGCTTTTTCTTCTCGTTTTTCTGTCACGATGTCTTCATCTCCAAAATCTGCTGCCGACGTTGACTTCTCGGTCGAGGGCGCGGTCCCTCAGCCGTCGCCTCCGATCGCGGGCACCGTTATTGCGGCAATCCCGATCTCCACGGTTCGGCCAGTCCTGCCGACGGGCGCAACCTCTTCCGGCGGCGATGGTGCCGACGAATCTCGTTCTCCTCCGGCCTCGTTGCGTGGGGACGAGGATGTCGATCTAGAAGAGGTTGACGTCGATTTTCTGAACTCTAAGTCCGACGTCGACCAAGACCTCGTGGACGAGACACTCCGGGGTGATACCGGGGGCCGAGAGCGTGTCCCCATGGGATTGGGGGACGCGGCTAACGACGCCGCCCTTGAAGCCGCGACGGTTGCTCCTCCTGGGTTTTGGTGCCGACCTGCGCGTGTCTGGGCTACTCCGAGCAGTGTGGCGGCTTGGGCCACGGAGTCGGTCCTGGACGATGCCGACCTGGCTCAGATGCGGGGGAAGTATAATTTCGGCCCCGGAGTTTGGATCTTCGCGCTGTATCCCGGGGAGCGGATTCATTGTCCACCGCCAGGCTGCATCGGGGTCTACCGAGATAGCATTCAGCTGGGTCTCCGGTTTCCCCTGCCCGGCGCGTTAAATGATATCCTCAGCAGTCTCGAGGTCGGCATCAGCCAATATGTGCCGACGGTTTTTGCTCGGCTCGTGGGCCTGATCGTCTTATTTCGCCGTCAAGGTTGGCCCGACCCTACTGGCGACGATATCAAAGCCTTAATCTCTTTCAAGCATTCGGGTGACTCCGGCAATTACTACAGCTCGGTATTGCCGGGTGTCGATAAAACGTTGGTAGCCAAGCTGCCGGAGACTCTCCACGGTTACTTGCCGAAGTGGTTCTGGGTCGGCGGCGAGTGGAGGACCCAGGATGCATCTCGGCACCCACCCACTCATTTTATTTCTCATGCTAGTAAGCTCGCCTCTTCTTCCTCTGCTATTTACTGATTCCTCCTTTTTGTTCTAACAGGTCATAATTTGCGTTTTCAGTCCACAGCGCGAGCCTGGCACTCAGTTCTTCTCTTTCTATCAGAATCAAAACCTTGTTGAGACTTGCTCCGGAGAGGCGGTTCTATTCGACACTCACGAAAGAAGAAAGCCTGCTTGATAGCAACCTCAGCCCGGATATTGCCAATAAGTCCTTTCAGCCAGGTACCGTGTTATCCCTCCGACTTATTGTCGACAGTTATTGTCTACCCTCTGACCGTCGTTTTTCTGCAGTTTACTATCCCATCCTTCGCTCTAAAGGGTTCGAGTCCGCGAAGGCTGCTAACAAATACCGACGCAAGTACCCCAACCCACTAAAAGCCAGGACCAAAGCCGTCATGTCAGGCCGTTTGAACTTGGCAAAGAAGAGGGCGGCGCTTAACAAGGAGCCGACGCCCGGGGCTACCGGGGTGACCGTCGCGGCGGCATCTGGGGCGGAAAGCGCCGAGGCGGAAGGCGCGGCCCCGGGCAGGGAGAAGGCGGCCCATGTCCACCAGGATAGGGCGAGCTCCTTTGTCCCCATTGATGCCGAGCGAAGGGCTCGGGTGGCTAAGGCCCTCCCCAGTTTCCCGGACGACTGGTTCCTCGATCTTTGGGCCGCTGACGGAGTCTCGGTCCCCAACGAGTTCGGGGTGCCCGAGGAGGTGGTGAGAGCGTCTCGGTTCCCCTTGGTCTCTTGGACGCCGACTGCCCAGGCCGGCGTTTCTCAGCTCTCAACCCCCTCGCTGATTCAGCACGCGGCGGGGACCATCTCCCGAGCTTTGGTCGAGCTCGTCCAGGCTGCCGACCGGTCGCAGAAGGCCCTGGCCGACCAGCGGAAGTTAAAGGCCGACCACGAGCTTTGCCGTGGGAAGATCGCCTCTTTGAACGCTAAGGCGAAGCGAACCTCTGAGCTGGAGAACCGCCTTGTGGTGGCAGAGGCCGAGGCGAGGAAGGCGACCGAGAAAGAGATTGAGGCCTCGCGGACGGCGGCCAGGCTGGCAGAGGAGCTGAGGAAGGAAAGGGCCGCCTGGGCTGTCCGGGAGTTCGAGCTGGGGGAACAGCACGCCAAGGCGATGACCGAAGAGATGGATCGGCACGTCTCCCAGCTCGACAAGCTACAGGGCCATGTCGCCGACCTCCAGAAGCAGCTCGACGCGCATACGGCCGAGCTGGAGAAGTACGTCGAGGCGGAGACGTCTGAGGGTCATAGCCCCCGCATCTCGCTCCGTATGCCGACCTACCCGGAGGTCCAAGAATTGTTCAGCAAGGACATAATGGCCGATATGGACTCCGGGGTCGGCTACAACCTCTACTGGCTTTTCCAGCGGCTCGACGCCGGCCTGTTGACCTTGGAGGATTTTCGCGAGATCATGCGGGCGAAGATCTCTAAGCACGGGCTGGGTGCCGAGTTCGAGGGACTCGTCTGTGAGGTGGACGAGGAGGAGGCGGCTCTGGTCCGCCGGCAGAGGGGTTGGACGGAGGAAGAGATCGTCGGTTTCGCCAACTTCGGCGCGACGCCTCCCGACGAGATGCGCCTGAAGCCGTGCGAGGCCCTCTCCGACTATACGTCCTTTCTGTTGCCGAGCCGGGACTTTGCTGACGAAGCCGACCCCTCTCGGATTCTGCGGGGAACGCACGACCATGAGGCCGGGTCCTCGAGGGCAGTCGAGGGCGAGGGTGGAGCCGAGCCGGACGCGGGCGGGGAGACCGGCAAAGATGCCGAGGCGGAGGTGGAACCCTCGGACGTAGCCGTGGTGGACCTGTCCTCCGATCCTTCTCCTGGGAAGTAGCTTATTTTCGGCCTGCGAGCCGCTTTTGTTGACCGCTTGTGATCTTTTTTATGAAAAACTTGATTTATGAATATTTGTATTTTGTTTTGAACGAATGAATGTTATTTCTTGTTTTGAATGAATGTTGTTTATGAGTGAATGAGTTTTTAATGTTTTATTTACTTATGAATGGATGAATGTTTATTCTCGATTTTTCCAAGTATGGGCTTGGTGCCGTGTCGAGTATTTATTTACTTACATGGCCGAGCCCGAGATTGGGCTCCGTACTTTTGATTTACTTGCATGGCCGAGCCGGTGATTGGGCTCGGTACTTTTTGTTTTACTTACATGGCCGAGCCCGAGATTGGGCTCGGCGCTTTTTATTTACTTACATGGCCGAGCCCGAGATTGGGCTCGGTACTTTTTGTTTTACTTACATGGCCGAGCTCGAGATTGGGCTCGGTACTTTTTGTTTTACTTACATGGCCGAGCCCGAGATTGGGCTCGGTACTTTTTATTTACTTACATTGGCGCAGTAGCCTTATCGGGCTACTTTGCCGAGCCCAGCTGGTGCCGGTCGAGCCATCGTACTGACTCGGCCTGCACATAATTATGTGGCAGCTTACCTAACCGGTCTCGCGTTCGGACTCGGAGGTATTATTGGCCTGACTGGGCTTCCTAGTTGAGCCCAGCTAGTGCCGACCAAGTCATCATACTGATCCCGGCCGACACTTCGTTCCTTACGTTAATTACGCCGCTTCGACTCAATCTATACTTATTAAAGGCAAAAGTAAAATTACAAAGTAAAGAATAGAAAACATACATCGTTACAAGGGTTTGTTCATTTTTTACAAAGTAAAATATAAAAGTGAAAATACAAGGTTGTCCAGGACTTATTGGTAGAACTTTTTCAAAAACACCGAATTCCACGAGTATTGGTGGGGAGTGCCGTCCAAGTGTTCGAGGCGGTAGGCCCCGTGTGGGAGGACCTCGCTGATCTTGTAGGGACCCTCCCACTTCGGCTTCAGTGGTCCGGGGTCCGGCCCCGCTATCCTTTTTAATACCAAGTCGCCGACCTGATATGAGCGCGATTTGACTTGGGAATTGATGTATCTCTCGCTTCGTCTCTTGTATGCCGCGTTTCTGAGCTCGTCTTGTGACCGTTGCTCGTCTATCAGGTCGAGACTTGCTCTTAATGACTCGGAGTTGGACTCCTCCTCGAAGCTGGTTACTCGAAAGGTTGGGGCGCCGAGCTCGACAGGTACCATTGCTTCGGTCCCGTATGCCAGGGAGAACGGCGTTTCTCCCGTAGATGATCTCGCTGTTGTGCGATACGACCAGAGCACGTTCGGGAGTTTTTCCGGCCAGGCTCCTTTCGCGGCTTCAAGTCGGACGTTGAGACCTTGTTTGATAATTTTGTTGACGGCTTCGACTTGGCCGTTGGACTGGGGGTGGTAAGGTGTCGAGAAGAAATGTTTGATGCCGTGTTCATCGCAAAACGTTTCTAATTTCTTCCCTTCAAATTGTCTTCCGTTGTCAATGATTATAGAGTTCGGCACCCCGAAGCGACATATGATGGACTTCCATAGGAAGTCGATCATTTTCTGTTCGGTGATAGTGGCGAGTGGCTCAGCTTCTGCCCACTTCGTGAAGTAGTCTACGGCGACGACCGCGTACTTTACTCCGCCTTTCCCGGTAGGTAGGGGGCCGATCAGGTCGACACCCCACTTGGCGAACGGCCATGGGCTGAATATCGACTTCAGGGGCTGCGAAGGTTGGATGATGTTCGGCGCGAATGTTTGGCATTTTGCGCATCTTCGAGCTATATCCAGGGCGTCCTTCTTCAGGCTAGGCCAGTAATATCCTTGCCTGAGAACTTTGTGGGCAAGGGCATAACCGCCGGAGTGGTTTCCGCATACGCCTTCGTGGACTTCTTTGAGAATGTACTCGGCGTTCTTCTCGTCTACGCACTTGAGTAAAGGTGCCAAGTACCCTCTCTTGAATAATTCACCGGCCACGATCGTAAACCGAGCTGCCCGGGTACGGAGCTGTCTGGCCTCTTTCGGGTCAGATGGCAACGCACCGGTTTGGAGATACGACCGGATCGGGACCATCCAGTTCGGTTCTTCGTCCGCGGCGGTCTGGTCGGCACTCATCACGGAGATGGCGAGCACAGAGGGTTGCTCCTTGTGAGCGACTTGCACGTATTCGACGATTTCCACCCCGGCACTCGAGGCGAGACGGGCCAGGGCGTCGGCCTGCACGTTCTCCGTCCGCGGAACGTGTTCTATTCGGGTCTGGAGTTTGGTTAATTTCTTCTTCACTAGTCCCAAGTAGGGGGCTAGTCTTGGTTCTTTGACCTCGAATTCTCCAGAAATTTGTTTAACCATCAGCATTGAGTCGGAGTATATGGTGAGGTCGGTCAGACTCATGGCTTCGGCCAAAGCGAGCCCGGATAGCAATGACTCATATTCAGCCTCATTGTTGGTTGCCGGGAAGAGGTATTGGATCGAATGACAGAAGAGCCTTTTTTGGGGATCCACGAGGACGACCCCCCCGCCTGCTCGTCCGGCAGTGGAGGACCCGTCTACGTACATCACCCAAGGTTCCTCGCCTTTCGTTTCCTCGACTCTCGGCGTGAACTCGGCTATGAAGTCCGACAGTACCTGCCCCTTCATTGCTGTTCGGGGTCGGTACTGGATATCGTATTGTCCCAGCTCCACTGCCCACTTAACCATTCGACCCGAAGTGTCGGGTCGATGTAGGATTTGTCTTAGCGGGTAGGCCGTGAGGACAGTGATCGAGTACTCCAAGAAATACGGTCTGAGTTTTCGAGCTGCCGTCACCAAGGCGAAGGCAAGTTTCTCCATCGGTGGGTACCTCAGCTCGGCATCGTGAAGAGCCTTGCTCACGTAGTAGATCGGGAATTGACCTGAATCATCCTCCCGAATCAGGGCGGCACTTACGGCCACCTCGGAAATCCCCAGGTACAAATAGAGCGTTTCGCCTGGGCGGGGCTTTTGCATCGTTGGAGCCTGGCTGAGAGTTTCCTTGATAGCTTCCAACGCTTTTTGGCAGGCCGGCGTCCACTCGAACTTGTGGTTTTTCCTAATCGCATCGAAGAAAGGTTTGTAGCGGTCGGTGGACTTTGAGATGAATCTGCTCAGGGCCGCGAGTTTTCCGGTCAAGCTCTGAACTCCTTTGATCGACGTCGGCGGTCGGAGGTCCTGCACTGCTTTGATCTTCTCGGGGTTGGCGTCGATGCCGCGCTGGCTGACGATGTACCCCAAGAATTTTCCCGACCCGACGCCAAAAGTATACTTTTTTGGATTTAACTTCATGGAATAATCGCGCAAAATGGAAAACATTTTATTAAGATCGTTTACATGATTGGACGCATACACGGATTTGACTAACATGTCATCTACATACACTTCCATGCACTCACCTATCAAAGTAGCAAACATTTTATTCACTAAGCGTTGGTAGGTGGCCCCAGCATTCTTCAGCCCAAATGGCATCATTGCGTAACAATAGAGCCCACGTGCCGAGTAGAAGGAGGTGTGTTCTTCGTCATCCGGGTGCATGGGGATTTGATTGTAGCCGGAATATGCGTCCATAAAGCTCATTAGCTCATGCCCCGAGGTCGCGTCGACCATGTAATCGATGTGGGGCAAGGGGTAGCTGTCTTTTGGGCAAGCCTTATTCAGGTCGGAGAAGTCGATGCACAAGCGCCATGCTCCATTGCTTTTCTTCACAAGTACCGGATTGGCTACCCAGGTCGGGTACCGGACCTCGCGAATGTATTCGTTATCCTTAAGCTTGGTCACTTCTTCTTCCAAAGCTTGCTGTCGGTCGGGGCCGAGCTTCCTCCGCTTTTGCACAACCGGCTTGACCGCGGGGTCGACCTGCAACCGGTGACAGGCGACCTGAGGGTCGATGCCGACCATGTCTTCATGGGTCCACGCGAAGACGTCTGCGTTTTGTCGGAGAAATTCGGTCAGCTCGGCCTTCATAGGCCCCGGCAACTTGCTCCCGATCCGGAGTTGTTTCTGGCAAGTCTCTTCATCAATGAAGATGACTTCGACTTCGTTCATCGGCTCGGCCCTCTTGGTTCCCCGTTTTTCCTCGTATTGGGTCCGGGGGTCGAGCTCGTCCTCCTCTAGGATTGGCCTTTTGCCAGCCCTTCTCCCCCTGTCTCTGTCGAGGTCGGCCTCGGCTATGTCCTGGATGGGGTTCGTCAGTTCGGCACCGGGGGCCAGGTTGTCTGCCCCCGTGTTGGGTTCCATGATTGTGGGGTCGGTACTCGACGGGGTTGAGGGGTGCGAACCTGTCTGGTTTCCCAGCATGCGGTTGCCCCTATGATCGTCGCGTGCCGACCGGTGTCCGTCACCTCGGCGTCCGCCTGGGGGTTCGCCACGTTTATCTCGGTGCGCGGGATGGTCAGGATGCATTCCCGCGCCTCTCTCTGGTCCCCCCGGTGGGTCCCCTCCCCATTGGAAGTCGGGAATTTGAGGGAGTAATGAAAGATGGAGACGGCGGCCTTCAGTTTGTAGAGTGCCGTCCTGCCCAGAATGGCGTTGTACTCGCTTGGGCAGTCCACGATTTTGAAAGTTTCTAGGATTGTCTTCGTGGGCTGCCCCTTTTCTCCGAACCGGATCGGCAATGTGACTTGACCAACCGGGGCGATGGTCTGCCCATTGAAACCCTGGATCCGCTGCCGGCAGGGCTGTACTTCCTTCCTATCGATCCCCATCTTCTTGAAGGTCTCATAGTAGAGGATGCTGGCGTAGGCCCCGGTGTCGACCATGATGCGATGGATTTTTATCGCCATGATCGGCGCCGTGATCACCAGGGCGTCGGAGTGGGGGTGGTCAAACAGGAAGGCGTCCTCATCGTTGAAGGTGATGGTGTTTGGGGTCGGCTCTGGCGCCGGCCTGCTGTTGGCATGCATCACCCTTTGCCCGGCATGATAGGCCTGTCGGGCATAGGCCTTGGTTTGCCTCCTGGAGAGGAGGGACTCGCTCTGGCTTGTGTTGACGCGCCGGGTTGGGAGGTTGGCCGGGTCGGCCCCGGTGCGTGGGGACCGGTCTCTTTTTCTGCCCCTGGAGGTGCCGGCCTCATCTTGATGGGTGGGGCAGAAGGTCATGATTTCGTGGGGGCCGCCCTGCTGCGGCTTTTTCCTTCGAGGATTCACATCGGCATCCTCTTCGCTGTCTGGGCCTTCCTCGAAGCGGCCCCCCTTCTTCCTCTTTTCTCCGGAGTGGGTGAACCTCCGGAGTTGGGGGTCATCGATCAGTTTAAGCAGTGCCGAGATCAAATTTCTGCACTAGTCGGTATTGTGCCCGTGCGCCTTATGGTAAGAGCAGTAGCGGGTCTTATCTACCTTGTCCTTGTCGGTGAATATCGGTTTGGGGTCCGGCAGCAACCCCTTGGTCTTGATCTCCTCGTAGACCGCCGCGGATCCTACCGAGAAGACGCCTTGGTAGCTTTCTTTCAGCTCCTCGGCCCTTTGTCTCCGCTGAGCCCGGATTTCAGCGAACGACTTGCTCGGTTTCCCCAATTTTTCTTCCTTTGCCTTCGCCTTCGCCGGTGCCGGTGCCGGCGTGGCGTCGAACGTCGGGATGGATGAGGATTCCTCTGCCATGATATAGTCCTGATCGCGGGTGAGGAACTCCTGGTAGGTGGTCGGCTTGTTCTGGCACAGGGACCATCTGAACAGTGTCTTTGGCCTGAGGCCACCCTGGGCCGTGATCAGCAGGGCGTCGGGATGGCACCGCTCCATATTTTGGACTCGGTCATTGAATCGGGCGATGTAATCCTTCAAACTCTCGTTCTCGCCCTGTACAATGTTGGAGATGGATTCCTTGGGGGCGAGATTGACCTGCGATCCGATGAAGTGGGATCGGAACGCCGACCTGAGCTGTGCCCAGGTCGAAATGGAGCGAGGGTAAAGGGAATGGTACCACCTCTGCGCCTTGGGCCCCAGCGTCAAGGAGAACATGCGACAGCGCAGGGCGTCGGAGGCGCCGTGCAGGTCCATCCACGAGGTGTAGAGGCCGAGGTGGGAGTCGGGGTCTGAGCTCCCATCATAGAGGCCGAGCTGGGGTATTTGTATTCCCTTCGGGACGGCTTCTTGCAGGATATCGGGGGAAAGAGGTGATGCGTTGTCCACGACCCGGGGAGTTGGCCGTGCGGAAGGTCGGGGATAGGCGGGGAGTGACAGCTCACTCCCAGAGGGGTGCCGACCCTCTAGTTCGGCGATTCTGCGTTTGAGGGCAGCGACCTCCTCGGTATCGTGCCCGATCGTTTTGCCCCGCCTGATCACCTCCCGGAGATCGTGGTTGGCTTGGCTCTTGTCACCCAAGCGTTGGTGGACAGAGCGGCGAACGACCTGGAGGCTTCGCTCCGGCCGGCTCTCCCCGGTCTGCTCGGTAGGAGCCGGTCTGGTGCTTTTGTCATGGCGGTTCTGAGCCTCGCGGTTCGGTGACTGAGCCGTGGTTTTGGATTTTGTCGGGTTTCTTTGCCCCCCGGTCTCCTTCTCGGGAGTGTGGAGCAAGGTGTTGCCGGGGTTCTCCGTGGGCGGCACGGTGTTCGCCCCGGCAGCCTGGCTGGCTAGGGCTCGAGCGAAGACCCCCTCAAGGGCCTTAAGAACGTCGGGGTGCTGCATGGCCGCAGCAAAGGTAGGAACTGGGGGAACAGGGACTATGGGCCCCTGCTGAACGCGACGGGAGGTCTCCCCGCCGTTGCGTCGGCGAGGCTGGGAGCCGGACTGCTGGGTGGAGTCGTCATGTCCGGATGAAGGCATTTTGAGTTGCTTTTGAAAGTGAAAAGAGTAGGGAAGAGATGAGTGCGAAGTGGAGCTTCACACGATCGAAAAATTGACACCAAGTAACTTATGGGGCCCTCCTTCTAGCGCCAAACTGTTGACGGACGTTTCCGGTCAACGGTTAAAAAGTCGGGTAATGGAAAGAAAATAGGGAAAAGACAAAGAAATCCGGTTCAATCACGGTTTTATTAAAAGGTCACGAGGTCGGCCTCTCGTACGAGGTCGGCGCTTGCGATATGCTTACAGTTTCTTACAAGAGTTCCTTACAAATCTAGAGAGAGAAAGTTTGAAAAGGGCTTTTTACAGTTGGGATTCAACAACCCAAAAATAAATGAGGGGGTTGCTATTTATAGGAGTCTTTAATGCGATACTGTTCAGGTACTGTTCACCAATCTTGTCGTACAGTAGTTCGGCGGGACAAGCCGAGGCTTCTCTGACTGATTGGGAGTGATTTCCGGATTTTCCAATCATTACCTGCCACGCATTTAATGTGAACATGGACTGCATTTAATGCGGACACGTTTTGGCTGAGTTAGATGTCCCATCGGCAATCATTTGTCGACAAGTGGCCTTATTTTATTGTGTTCGACACCGTATTCCTATCAGGGGCCGCCCTTGTAAGATTCCGAATTTGGTGCCGACCTCATAGCTGCATGGGTGTGGTGCCGAACTCGGGACCGGTTCCTCCCGCCGTTCCCGATGGCTTTAACTTTTTCTCAGCTCGGCACCCACGTGCGGTTTTGGTGACCGGCTCCTTCGGTTCGGCCGGCCATCGTTCGGCTTTCGATCTGTTAGACCGGTATCCTTATTGGAGCCGGGCTCGGATATTAACATACGGCGTTATAGATTTGGATATGCGAGTCGTAAACTATGAGAAAAATGTCGCATAATCATAAAATATGGGATGTTCGATTTGAATATAAGATATTTAAATATGCGAAATTTTTTCGCATATATTGAATTATGCGGTGAATTTAGATATGTGACTATAAAAGATACGAATATATTTTCCATAATTATTAATTATGCATCCGATTTAGATATGTATTGGTATATATGGGACAAAATTTCCAATGCAGTTCATTTGGAAACTAGTATGTACCCGTGCGATGCACGGTGGGCATATAACTTAAAACATATTGAAGTACTTATTTTAAATGTAATTAATTAAATTTAACATCTAATTATGGAAACAAAAATAAAAATCAAAATAAAATCATATATTATTCAAAACTTCTCTATACACAACATTATTTATTTGATTTGGGAGAAATCATGTTCACCACATATTAGAATCTTCAAACCCTTTCTGTTGGTGACGCGCGAAACAGCAACATATAACTGACCATGACTGAAATCTGGTTTCTTCAAGAATAAACCGACGTGTGATAAGGATTGACCTTGGCTCTTGTTAATAGTCATTGCATAAGAGACCACGATAGAGAACTGCCTTCGTTGAAACTTAAAAGGTACTCTTGCATCTGAAGGAGTTATCGTCATTCGAGGTATCAACACTTTATCATCTGCATGGTCGCCTGAAAGTATCCTACACTCTAGGATATGAGGACTATGCAACACACTTTGACACTTATAGGACGTATAATCCAAATTACTTGAGCTTTGTTGAGGAATCAAAGATGGTACATGGATTGGTGGTGATGTCATACAACCTATTTATATGAATATTTATACAATAATAAATTAATAATGTATAATTAATAAGATTAGAAAAATAATACGCACTAATTTATTAAAAAGAAATACTAAAATAAAGTATGAATTACCTTTTTTAGTATTGTATGGAGTCTGAATTATTGGTGTGTAAGAACGACCCGTTCCAAGCACTAAATTTAAAGTAATACATAACCTATTAGTAAATTAAATACAAACTAAAGTATATTATGCAATTAAAGTATGAATTGAATAACATAATACCATTTGTGACATCAGATAACGGTAAGGTCTGAGAACCATGCAACACACTTTAATATTGATAGGAGGAAATGTTCGAAGTATTATTGTTTCGTTGTGTAATAAAGGATGATCCATTGACAACGGGTGACTTCATAGAACCTGTAAAAATGAATACTAAGTGAAAATTAGGCTATAAATTGTTCATTAAATTTTTGTAAAAAAAATGGTACTTTGGTAAGTATATTATGTTAATAAATTACTAAATCTAAATGAATTAATAAATGNTAAATGTACAAAAAACTGATTGTGAACCGGCCCAATCAATATCCATTATATATGAAAAAAACTGTTTTTTCGGGCTTATCTCACAAATAATAAAATCGGCCCAATCAATATGCCTTATAAATGAAAAAACTGTTGTTTCGGGCCTGTCTCACAAATAATAAAACTGGCCCAATCAATATACTTTATAAATAAAAATAATTTTTTTTTCGGGCCTGTCTCACAAATAATAAAACCGGCCCAAAATCAATATCCCTTATAATCGAACGGTCTCAGTTAGTCAACGAAGATCTAAGGACTGTGACTAATTGTTGGGAACTATAAATGGTGTAGTTGTCCAAAAAAGTAGGGTTTTCACATTTCTTCACCTCTTCCGATTCTCTCTCTTATCGCATCTCTCTCTCTTTGCCGTTCTCATTTTCTGTCGTTATCATTTTCTGAAAAATTTGACAGGGTTTTTTAGAATTAACAGCTATCATTTTCGATCGATAATCAAAACACCATACACAGATATTATGGATATTGTGTATATGTGTTTGTAGATCGAATAGATT
>BKCP01009737.1:1643290-1653602 GCA_008636005.1 Striga asiatica
AAAAAAAAAAAACCATACATCAAAAAGAAACAAATAATAAGGCGTCTAACATGCATGTAGTGTTCAGATATGGAATAATGGGTTAAGTGCAACATCAAAGCTTTTAGCATCTTCATCCACTCCCACTGATTTTCGTTCTCGTTGCCTGCATGTGATTAGATACGTTGATTAATGAAATATGTAAGACAATCTCGTACCTCAATAGTGTAATCCCATGTAACAAAAAAATTAACGCAACACACGAGCAGGTTTTGGTAGTACAGGAAATGTATTACAAATCATACCGCTACTGTTTCTGGGGACATGTCCGGGTGTTGTGACCTGCCCTCTCACCGCACGTCTTGCATATACGTCTCTTTTTTATGGATTTTTCGATTGCTTGCTCCTTCCTGCTTTTCATCCTTTTCCCACTGCCCTTGTTGTTTGATTTGGCCGGCGGGTGTATGTTCAAATCCGGAGGGGCAGATATGCCGACGAATGTTTCAAATCGATGCTCTTTCGTTCCGGTTGGAACACCTTCCGGTTCAGTCATCAACTTGTGCTTGTGGTTTTCGATAAGTCTTGAAAACTCGACGAGGCGGTCCATGGATGACTCGACCAACCCCATGCATAGATGTATGTCAGACCACACTTTATTCACCATGATTTTCCTATCATCAATTTGAGCACACTGCTCAGTTATACCATCAACGACGCAGAACAATGGGTTCAGGATAGCCAGCTTTGTCCATCTCGATAGAATGTGTGCCGTCGGTATAACCTCAGCGTTCATATCCCTCAACACAACAAAAATGTGCCTGCATAGCCACCCATACAAGTCAAAATGCTTGCAAGAGCATGTGGATGTTTTCAGACTCACCTCGTATAGCACCGTAAATGTCTTGCCATTAATATCTTGGACTTCAAATTTCGTACGCCCATCTTCATCCGATAATTTTATAAGACGACAATGGAAACACGCCGCACATATTTCATTTTGAACGAGGTAGAATATGGCAGTGGTATATACACTCATAGCATGCTTTTCAATAGCCAATGGAGTTTTCAAGTTAGCTAATTGTGATTCACTGTCCGCTTGCAACTTCATTGACGTGTTTCGTTGCGCATCAATTGCACTATCAAAGTGTAGCAAGAATTCGACTAGACTAGCATGACTGTTCATGAAATAGCCGAACCAACTGTTCTCACTCTCCGACCTAGACGTAGTTCTCATTAGCCCGCTCATTTTAACACTTCTAAAGAATGCCGGAATCCAATGTTCCCGCTTTGCATACAAATCAATAAACCAGCTGTGGGTTTCCAGATCGTATTCACGCATGAGTTCAGTCCACTTCGTCTCAAATTCTGGTGGTTCTATTGTTCGATTCCAAACAAGATCGTTAAGTCTGGATTTGAAAGCAGTATCATTATGCAAACTATGCCCTACCTTATCACATAATTTTGACATTATGTGCCACATACAAAAACGATGCCTCGACGTATTAAATACTTTAGGAAAGGCGATTCCAATCGAGGGATCTTGGTCAGTGACAATGTATTCTGGCTCTCGTATCATGGCGGCTTTGAAATTTTTAAACACCCAAACATAAGAACCCACGTCCTCCTTCGATATCAAGGCTGCCGCAAAAGTAACACACTTGTTGTGGTTATCAATCCCTGTGAAGGGAGCAAACACCATGTTGTATCTGCAAATATAACCATTGAGTGTTAACAAGGTGTTAACAGGGTAGTATAAAAATGATATGCGGTGCATCCTGTAATTATGTACAGTGCAACAAATAATGATATTTCGTGCATTCAGTAATTACGTAATAATTATGTAATACAATGCAACCAAAGGTAGTATAATGTTCAGCACTGAACGATATGCGGTGCATCCTGTAATTATGTACAGTGCAACAAATACTGATAGTTTGTGCATTCAGTAATTACGTAATAATTATGTAATACAATGCAACCAATTGTAGTATAATGTTCAGCACTAAATGATATGCGGTGCATCCTGTAATTATGTACAGTGCAACAAATAATGATAGTTTGTGCATTCAGTGTTTACGTAGTAATTATCTAATACAATGCAACCAGATGGTAAGTTACCTGTTTGTGCGATATGTTGCATCAAATGTCACGACATCCCCGAATGATCCATAATTCCGCCTCGAAATCGGATCTGCCCAGAAAAGTCGTTGCAAGCAGTCGTTATTGTCTACTTCGTAGTGAAAGTAGAAGGCGGTGCTATGTTCTTGCCTCTTATAGAACTTGTCGATAACCAATTGCGCGTCCGCTCCTGAAATGTAAGCAAGGAGTTCCCGTTTGAAGTTCTTGAAATCCACGCTGGTGGCACCAATACCGGAATATCCTCCCACAATTTCTTTGTACAGCTTGTATGATTTGACAGGCCCTATGTTTGCCTTTATACAATTCAAAACAAAACTTTGATGTCCTGCATTCATGGTTCTGTTGATTTTGAGATGTTGTCTGCATGCTTCAGAAGTCATTGAGTGGTTATGTCTATCCTCGAAAGAGCTGACAATATACCCGTTGAGCCCGTCTACACGCAACACTATCCTCGCAACACAACCCACACGGTTAGATACTCGTCGCCGTTTTACGTGCCCATCGGTTGCGACTGACTGGACAACACGTGCGTTGTGTTTATAACCCTCTCGCGAGCATACCATATATTTCCAAAGTATAGTCTTATTATCACGTGCCTTGATCAACGTGCTCTGGCGTACATCGAAACCTACAGCATATGCGTATGTCTTATAGAAGGTGATTGCATCGTCCAGTTTTCGGAATTTTTGCCCCTTATAAGGTTTAAGGGGATCATCACACTGTGGTACCCAATACCTAGTGCCACCAGGAGTGACTGACATCTGCTGACGACCTATGTATGATGACGGTGTCCCTGTAGACGCATGCAATAAGTCGATCAGATTGCACAATTGTATACATAATAATGCACATTTACAGCTTGACACATGAACATTATAGAAACAGTACAAAAAAGGTAAAGAATATATCAGATGTCAAACAAAAACACAGTATGTCAAACACAAAAGATAGATGTCAAACATATAAACACATATAGATGTCAAACACAAGATATATGTCAATCGCATACACACACATAGAGGTCAAACACAGCAGGGCATACATTAGTGATATTGTCATGCACCATATTGTGCTAGTTGCACAATACTACTCAGAATATTGCACAAATCATTGAATACATGTGCACGTTACGCGTACGAGGACTCATTGCATTTTATGCATTGTAAAAAGATGAAACGTTGGTCCATACCCGTCTGAGCAACATCCGGTTCCATCGTCGTCTTGTGCGGTGCAACAGTAGGAAAGCAGTACAACGTGTGTTCTATAGATATGCCTGACATTCACAATAGATTAAAAACAAAAAAAAAAAAAAAAAAAAAAAAAAAAAAAAAAAAAATGACAAAACGTTAATCGAGCTGATGCAGGTTGAATTAAAGCCCTAAATTCTAACAACGTACATACCTCGATTTCGATTTTTTGCCCCTAACCAAGGTTTGTTCACGATGCTGATGCAGGTGATGCAGGTTCCATATTTGATGAAATTCAATTTGAGAGCCTTTCTAGCTTGGAGATTTGGGATTTTTCATAGATTTTGATTTCGATCTTCTGGATGTCGACGTCGAGCTTGGAGGTTTAGGATTTAAAATCGAGCTGAGAGAATGGCGTTTGATGTTTGGGTTTTTTCACGGTTTCGCGTCTGATGTCGAATTTAATATCGAGCTGGGAGAATGGCTTAGGGCTGCGCGTTGCGTAATTACGAAATCGCCCTTCCAGTTAGGTGAAAGTGAACTGATGCTGTCCGCGAGATTAAGTGAATCGTGTGGTAGAGATTTATTCTTATTTCTCTCGGTAAGCACCATTCTCACCGGAGCGCGACCCTATATATATATATATCGCGCTCCGGTGAGAATGGTGCTCAGTGAAAGAAATAAGAATAAATCGTAGCCATTAGATCATATGATCTAATGGCTCAAAAAAATGTTAATATTTATACTCATTAAGGGTAATGTAGTAATTAATTACAACATACACAAACAATATTAATATCATGTGGACCCTACTAGAAATCAACAACACATCCCAACCAATGTGATCCACTTTTTACGTCTCTCTCTCTCTCTCTCTCCTCTCTCTCTCTCTCTCTCAGGCCCTGCGATTGCAAAATCTGAATCTCACCGGCACCTCTCTCATTAACTCTCCGACGTCCGCAATTCGATGGCGACGGTGGCGACACCAGGAGCCCCGGCGACAAAGACATGCTCCGGAGTTGTAAACTCGCCGGAAAAAGCAACAACGGCGGTGGCAAGGTGAGAGCGACAGGTACGGGTGAAGGTCGTCTGACGGAGCCGAGCCAGAGTCGGTCCATGCTCTGGCGGAGCAACCCGATGCTCCGTCGCCATCGCCGAGCAACCGCCACCGTCGGAACCGCCATCACAGTCAATTTCCGTCTACCTTCACAAGAGTGCTGCGCCGCCGTTCAAATCGCCGTCTCCGGCATCATCCACCGCCAAGCTCGACATAAACCTCCTCGGTTCAGATGCAGCATCACCAGAAAAAAATCGACCTTCAAGCTCGAAGGTCGAGCTTCAATGGCGGTTTTTGAAAAAAAGAAAAAAAAAAAAAACATNAAAAAAAAAAAAAAAACCATCGTCGGACGTCGCCGGACAGCGGCAGCTGAAGACTGCGACGCCGTAAGTCGCCGGACGGAGAAGCTGATGGAGGATGAATAGAATTAACATTTGATAATTCCCTCCCAGATCTGTTGCTGCGTTTTCTATAATTTTAGTCAATTTGGGGCTGGGTTGGTTTTTGTAAATTTGACAAGTCTCAATGACTTATTTGCAATTTCTATAATTTTAGTTCTGTTACATTTTTGGTCAAATATGTAATTTACAAGTATAATAAATGCACATTGATACTAAGCAAATTGCACAAAATTGATTAACTATATGCACATTATAATTGTCTACATTTTATATATATATATATATATATTATATTTTTTTCAACCATCATTAATATAAAATATGAAAATACTAAATGTATTATTTATAATAAAAAATAATAAATTATTTTAATTATTTGCGTTATTTTGATTAACCAATCGGATAACTCAATCATTTCAGTTAATTTTTGGTAATAATCGTGATGCACATTAACGATTATCTTAATGCACAATAATACTAAATTAAATGCACATTAATTCGTTTGGTAATGCACATTAGCATGACAACGATCACTTTCACAATATATTACAATTTTAGATACTTCAGATCGATTTTGATAAAATATAAATAAATAATAATAATATCAGAACCGACCGAAATACAATAAAAAACATTGTTTTATTATATGTATATACTTTTTTTTTTAATTTTTGACAAACAACAATAAAAAATATTAAATACAAATTGTGGCTACTAAATATATATTTTATTTTATAAATAATTTGATAAGTGCACAATAATATTAATTAAATTACACATTATTTAAAAATTTTAAACTGTATATTTTTTTTAAATATTTTTAATTAAAATAAAAATTATTAAAAATATTATTTTTATATTTTATTATATACATGTATATTAAATAATAAATAAAAAATCAAATTAATATAAAATGTAAAAATAATATAAAATAATAATAAATAAATTTTTATAATATAAATAATACATTAATTTGATTATTTCAATTTGATTTTAGTTCTTATTTGCACATAAAAAAGTCTTTGTTGCTGAATGCACAATGTTATTAAACGAGATGCACATTATTGTCTGTTATGTTGCACAATAGTGTCAGAAAGAATGCACATTAATACGTACCAGTATGAACATTACCATAAAACTATATTTTTGCACAAATATTAAAAATTTGACTAATATGATTTATAAATAATAAATAATTTCTATTATTTAAGTTAATTCAGTTATCCCAATCGAATAAATAAAGTTAATTCAATTAATAATTTATTTCAATTATTTACGTCAATTCGGTTAACTAGGTTAATCGATAGTTTAAATTTGTACAAAAGATTGGTTGGTTCAACCTGCACAATACAAACCGACGCCGTGCACCATAGTGATGTACGAATTGCACCTTAGTACTTCTTAGATTGCACCTTATATTTCGTTTATATATATACAATTTTTTTAATTAAAAAATAATATAAAATGCAAGAAAAAAATATAATTACTAATCGTGTTCTTTTATAATATAATTTATGTCAGTTATTTCGATTATTTATGTTAACCGAAAAATTAAACCGTTTATGTCAAAACCAAACTTTTCATTTCGAATTTTAAAATTTCGGTTCAGTTATCACTTTTTACATTAAAAAACTCGATTATGTCAATTAGTTTTCGACGTTTTCTTTGATTTATTTAGATAACAAAAAATCTCTAATATTATTATTTATTATTATTATGTAAAAATATTATTATTTTTTTATTGTGCATCTTCCCAACCACATCTTATTCATAATTATTGTGCATTTATTTAACTTTCATTATATTACATATTGGCCCTAAGTACTAAATTGTAAATATATTAAAAGTTAAGAATTGCAGAAAAGTCCCCTCACCATGTCTAATTTTCAAAAATATGCCCCAATACCAGATCTGTAAAATCTCGTCCCAGCTCATGCTATTCATATTTCATAATTCCTCTACTAACTTATTTATATTATAATTAAAGTATTTAAAAAAATGGCAATTATCAACTAATTGATTTCATCCCCAAATCAACTTCATCTTCCCCAAATAGATTTGTGAACAGGAAAAGGTTAAATCCCTCCGTCGCCTTTCTCTCCCTTCAAATCGCCGCCGTCGCCTGTCCAGTTCCGGCCGTCACTCCCGCCGCCGACCACGTCCGGTCAGATCGCCGTGCTCGTTGACTCCTTCGTCGACCTCGCTAGTCGTTCCATCGGCTGCGATTTGGCATCTGCTCCGACCATATACTGTAATTATCAGAACCCGGCGCCGCCGCACTCAGCGGCGTCGGTCCACTGTGCAACTCCTCCTCTCATAGCCATCGGGTGGTGCGGCCGGTGACGGGAATGGTAGTGGCTGGGACATCGACCGGAGCTGAGTGTGTGTTTGTTTGTGTGCGATACGGGCGACGAGCTGCAGTTGATGAAGGCCAGAATATGGCGGAGGATTTCCAGGTCTCAGTCGACGACGTCGGAGTGGCCGTTGTCGGCATCGAGTCGCTGTCATCTTGCCGGAGTCTCGTCGGCGGGCGGCGCCGCTACAATGGGGGGATGCACCGGTGGACTGTGGCCGCGCAGGGCGGCGGGAATTGCGGCGGCGGGTTTCTGTGTGAAGGCTGGATCCGACGGATCTCGTGGTGTCTGCCGCCGTGGTGTGTGTGTGTGTGCAACGGATTGTGAAGGAAGAGAGTACGGTGATGAGAGAGAGACAATAGATATTAAATGATGTGTGGGTCCCACATAATATATGTGTAATGACTAACTTACCCTTAATTATTGGTCAGATGTGCATATTTGACCCATTATGATCAAATAATTACTAGATTGCCATTAATGATTGACCATAGTTTGACTTCATCATAACCATTGATATGATTGATCATATGGTCCAGATTTATTCTTATTTCTTACACCAACTCCCTTTCTCATATGATCCAAATTCTATATATATATATATATATATATTTATCTCATTACAATTAAAATCTAACATATTGANATATATATATATTGCAATATTATTTCTTCCATGATTGAGAAAAAATGTTTATTTGCATATATCACGAAAGATCTGAACAGATTTATATTCTATATATATTTTTTATTATCTATATAAAATATGAGTGCTTTTCGAAATAAGATTTTTTGGTCGTACTAATCAAAACGTGTTTCTGTTTTGACAAAGAAAGACAAAATTTTAAAATGATGATTTGTGGTGAATTTTCTCTTATCAGAGCGTGTAATCAAAATCTATTACCAACGGGGTGTTTATATAGTGCGTATATGTGTGCTAAACAATGTATACCTTTTTTTTTAATATATTATTTTCTAAAATAATATGGATGAATATTAAATTGAGATCTTAAAAAGAAAGAAAGTAAATCAAATTTTGAGATTTAAAGATGTGTAAATTAGAATTAGAATCTCACATATAATACGTATGATATATATTCCATGTTTGAGAAATAAATTGTTATTTGTACATATCATGAAAGATATGAATTTAAGATATATACAAAAGGTTAAAAATATAAATTGAATCTTTGATTAATATATTATATGTATTTGAATGATAGGAGTGAAGATTATGTGGTGGACTGAATATTTCGGATTTCTATATAATTTTGGTGTTTTAGATGAATCAGGATCTCTATATATTATATGTGTATTTAACATAGATGAAAGATATGAACCGATTTATATTATATATATATATATATATTTTTATTAACTAATCGAAAAGAAAAACAACTAATAATTTTTTTTCGTATTAAAAACAAAACAAAATTCTATACAGATTTATAAAAGATGAAACATACTTATCATAAAAGTATTGAGATATTTATGCACACGTTTCATTTGAATATTAGAATTTTTTAGGTTTGGGTAATTGACTCTTTATTGTGATCTTGCAGGTATGAAATCTAATACGGCTATTTGGAACCAACTGGTTTACTCGAACCAAATTTGAGGATTGTATTTAGAAGATTGTATTTAACAACTATTATATAATTAATTAAGGAATTGAGTATCAAGAAATTTGAGAACTCTATTAATATAATTAATTAAAGGGTAAATAATGATTTGCAACTTGTACTATACTCGAATTTGGAGTTTGCAACCTAAAGAATTGTTTGTACTAAATTGCAACCTTTAATACACGATTTGTCTATATCGCAACCTCCGACCGTCGGAGGTCTAATTTTCACCGGAAAAGCAAGCGTGCCACACACACGTACCGAATTTGAGGGTAAAAATGTGATTTCATCTCTCATCATCCTTCCTCTTTTCATCTTTCTCTCTCACACACACTCCCACATGGTCAAATTCAAGGGCACCGCAGGGAACCGCCATCCGCCGCAGTGCCTGGGAAAAGGAGCCCTACTTTGTTGCCGGTGGAGTCTCACGCAGTCAAATTCGACTTCAATCTGGACGGATTTATCAAAATTATTGCCTCAGATCTGAAGAGGAAGAGCAATTGAAATTTCAAGATATGTTGTTCGAAATTTCTCTTTGCTCTGTTCATCTTCTTTCTCGCAGCCCTCATCTACGGTGGCGCTTTTGACCTCGCAGGATGGAAATGAAGAGCTCGTGCTCGTCGTTTTTCACGACAATGGCAACAATGCTAACCAGCTCGATCAAAAGCCGAGAGTAATTACTAATTCGAGACCGATTTTCAATTTTTTTGAACTAAAAAAAAAAAGAAAAGAAAAAAAGAAAGGGATATATTAATTTATTAATCACTCGAATTTGCAGTCGTTTTTCTTGGCCGAAAATCCGACAAGAGGACAACAGCAAGAACAGCACAGAGGACAAGGCCGGCCACATCTGGGGAATGTTTTCAGGGGTTTCGGTACATAGACTATTGCGGAGGTTTTCAAGGTGGGCGAGGAGACTGCAAGGAAGCTTCAGGGGCAAAACGATGAGAAGGGCCATATTGTGAAGGTTGATGAGGGACTTCAGGTGATTAGGCCGTCGGAGTACAATCGCCGTGAAGGGAGGAGGAGGAGAGGTACTATGGCGGGCTGGAGAGAGAGAGAGTGAGAGAGAGAGGATGAAAGAGAAAGGATGAAGAGAGATAAAATGATATTTTTACCCTCAAATTTGGTACGTGTGAGTGACATGCTTGCTTTTCCGGTGAAAAATGGACCTCCGACGGCCGGAGATTGCGATATAGACAAATCGTGTATTAAAGGTTGCAATTTAGTACAAAAAATTCTTTAGGTTGCAAACTCCAAATTCGCGTATAGTACAAGTTGCAAATTATTATTTACCCTTAATTAAATAATTGAGTCACATTTTTTTAAGTTGTAATTATTAGAATGAGATCCCAACACTTCAGTCGCAAGTTACGGGTAATTGCATTTAAAATAAATGAAATCCAAATCCAAAAAAAAACTGAAAACGTGCATGAAAAAAGTTCAAACAAAATTTTAGAGGGAAAAAAAGGTTTTAAGCGGCAAAATGAAAATATTTTTAAATAATTTTTCTTCTCTTTATTTTATAGTAATAGATGCGATTATTATTTCGAATATTATTTTGTGACTA
>BKCP01009737.1:1654488-1679566 GCA_008636005.1 Striga asiatica
TCTTGATATCATCCACTCATTTTTTATTATAATATGTGGAAGAAGGTATTTATTTAGTTTCTTCAGTTAGTACCTTTTGAGTCACTCCATTTCATAACTTATAAGTTCTTGTTATACTATTATCTTGGTGGTGCAAATTCTTTAAAAGTTGAGTTTTGCCCTGAGTTAATATGAAGTGTATTATTGTTGTTCTAATGACTTCATCTTTTGTATAAGGAAAATGCATGTACACTTGTCAATACTTGTTGTGTGCAGTACACTTCACTTTTTTTTGTTGTTCTAAGGTAAAACGTTAATCAAGTCTGAGGCACTGTTAAAACCATATTATTAACTGTTGAATAATCCATATCACGGGAGAGATGCTACTGATGATTCTGGTTTACTTTTGCCTTCTATTACATATACACAGATATTTGTTGATCCAACCTTGTTATGATTTCCTTTTGTACTTTCGTACCTGAGTATTAGGGATGACCATAAAGTAACTATATGTTTGCTCTAGTCAGAGTGTACCTTAGTATTTATTGACCTAAAGAAAAAATGAAGTATTAGGGATGACCATAAAGTAACTATATGCCTTCACCAATAGGTTGGTAGGGGACCATTATGTGAGTTAGCAGTTTGACTTTAGTATGTTTGTACTTATCGCATGGTAGATGACTATTTCATAATTTTCTAACTTCTAATACATAAGTATCTTTTATGGTCTAACTGGTCGTGGTTGTGGATGTGCTACTTCTATTATTCCGCCAAACTTATAATTTTTGTGAAGTTCGTTATTTCCTGTATAACTCAATGATTCTATTCATTTGGTTACACTAATGATTTGACTACAATTTACTAGATATGTATTGAATAACACTCTAAATAGTTTCCTTTATATGTTTATATACATACACAGTTATATTCCACTTTTCATAGAATCTAGATATTTTCAGTAAGTCTGATAGTAATATTGAAATGTCAGAAGGGTTTTGTTTGTTCATGTAAAGGTTGTCATTAATCAAATTATAGACTATTCTCAACTAAAATGTTGAGGTGAAGTTGAACAGAAACTGTAAATAGACTTGGATTGAGTTATATTTTTTGTTTATAAATTGGATAAACAAAATGAATTTTTAGTTGATTAAACACGTGATTGTTGGATCATTGATAACTTATTTGTTAAAGAACTTGGAATTTTCATATTCAGTCAAAATATTTATATAGATAGCATATAATAATATTTTTGCTGATTAGTGGATTGAATGTATGTCTATTGAATTGTAAATAAATTCATAACTGCAAAAGTACCAATCTATTAATTATCAATGCCAGTGAGATTAATGCTTCTAATATAATAGTATAATGAGGTTGAAGGACTGACTTCAATGTTGAACTTGGCTCCAAAACCTTGAGTGACCAGGATGATGATTTCTTATATTCCATTGCCATTCTTGATTTTGTCTCCGAATTTTGAATCTAATATGAAGTGACATGACATACCAGTTCTAACCATCCTGATGCATCCGTATTCTGTTCCATTTTCTAGGTGCGACATAATATTGCCATTGCGGAGAATTTTCAAGATGGCTGTTCAGATCCTAAAAGGCTTATTGGAGCACTTGAAAACATCCTGGTTAGTATTTACATGATACTCCACCTCAACGCTACGAGTATCGGTGAGAGTTTTAGTTGTGTGTGCAACCTGCAGCATTCATTTTTTTAATATATACATGTGAAGTCGTTCTTGTCATTTAATGATGAGTATTGACCAGTGAGTGAATAACAGTTTCAGGTTCTTTGTAGATTGTAGTCAGTGGTGAAAGTAGCGTATCTTATGACAACTTGTTCAGTAACCTATAGATTAGGGGAACTTAAAGAGCTTGTGACACCCATTCATGTCTAAATTGCAAGATGCAGCTTGGGCAAAGAATTGCAAGTTGTGGAAGCAACCTTTTTCTTTTTTTTTTTTCTTTTTTTTTTTTCNCCCTTCGCTAGATTAACCTTAACCCCATCAAGTGTTACGTATGGGATTTGCCTGGAAATAAGATGATTTTTAATGTTTGTCACGGTCTTGCTTGCACAAAACTATTACAAGTAACATTTGAATGGTCAAATGGCCAGTTGTATGTATGTGGTATTGGAGTTTTTGCGTTTTTAGCATTTGGAGAACTTCTCATAAGTTACTGCTTCTGAAAGTGGTGAAATGTAGATTGCTTTCCGTTTTATATATGATTTTAAGCTTCTATATTTCAACTGATTAGTGGGCTATATTTTGCTTCGGCTTCTATGGATTATTGAATGGGAGATGTTGGCCCCGTTTGTTTTGCATTTGGATATTTTTATGCCTATTATCCCTCCTTCAATCTCTCTCTTTCTCTCTCTATTTACTTGTTTGATCATCGTTATTGAGTATATCATGTGCTGAACAAGAAGCTAAAACGCTGCACAGGATATTTGCGGCATATTGTGGTGAAGTATACTCTCAGAATATACATGTCTCGTTTCAGAGGACATGTTTTTGAGCAAACTGATATTATTTATTCATTGTTCTGTACCGTGATATTAATATCAACTCTCAAAGTCTTACACTTTGTTTATTTTTGCAAGAGAGATATTTATCAACTTCTAGAGCCATTGTTTGGCATGGAGTCATTTATACTGGAAACATGATTATTGAAAGTAAAATAATCTTGTCTGTGGATTGTCAATACAGTCGAGTATAATTGATACCAGAAGAGATATACTGAACAATTAGATAACATCAACATGCTAATTTATTATGCTACATGAATTTATGAGTGATAATTTTATGTTCAATAAATAGTAGCTTTATCATTTGTTAATCTGATTATTATAGATATCAGTTGTGAATTTCCAGTTTTGTGGAGTACTTATAATATAAACATTTCAAACAAAGAAACTTGATCTCCAGTTATTGGATTTGCGGTTTAGACAACTGTTATTGCCAAGCAAATGGGCTTGGTTCCCTACTTGATTCCCTACTTGATTAAATGACATAGATTTGACCTTTATAGAGATTGATAGTATATGAGATATGTTGTGGAGGAGTTGCTCCATTGCTTAGTTTGTTTGATTTGGATTATAAGTATTACTAGTAAAACTGTCAGAATTTGATTTATGTCTCTAACTTCATCTCTATCTTTTCAAATGGATTCTATTCATTATCCAATTTATCTTTTAGCATTTCATTTACAGCCTAATTTATTCTCTGCCCTGTCTCCTGAGCTCCATACTTGTCTATTGTTGTTTCATTCTCTGGCACCTTAATTTTTTTGCCTTTTGAGATGATTCCAAGGTTAGAATTACTAATTTTCACTCGAATGTTGTCGAGTATCAACTTTTCAATTTGATTAAATGTTATCTTGAGTTATTTTCCTGAATTATAATTATTCTATGACATGCTTTCTTTTGGTATGAGTATGATGAATGCTATTTTCAGTCTTCAGCTTAAAATAAAGCTTGACAGAGGTTGTCGTTAAGAGGTTGCCTAGCAACAAAGTGAATCTCAAGTCTGCTATCCAAAGCTAGTTTGGTTCATTATGGGCTTCGTTTGATTTTGTCAAGCTGCAACTAGAACTGAGAGAAAATATTAGGGTTTGGTTTGGTAACATCTTGAGTTCTTTAGATAAACTTGGTTTTGGGGTTTGCACCAAGGAATATTTACAAATTGGTAAAGTGTTTGAAATAAAATTTTAGAAATTGTTGATTTGATGCATTATCAGAGATATATATTTTCATCGAGCCTTCTCTGAAGGCAGGACTGTCACATCAAGCTTCTATATGAATATTTTTTATTGTTGTATATACATAAGATTGGATTGTATATTTATATATTAACATAGTGATTCAAATGTGTTCTTTCTTTTTTTTTCCTTATTTTGGTTCAGATTATTAGTGTTTCCTAAAGCGCATTAACTATTAAGTATATGTGGTAACGTCGAACAATCCGACTGGTTGGAAATCGGCTCACCTTCTTCCTCCTCGCGGGTAGAACGCCGAGTACCTGCAAAAACTCTCACGCCGGATGGTTTTCCGGTGAGCCGATGCTTAAGTCAATATAAGCTCTACTCTCAAGAGTATAATAGAAAATGTCATGCTGAAATCGTAAAGCTCACCCCTATATATATATATAGGGGTGAGGTACCTGCTCTGCATATGAGCTTAGGTGGTTGCCCAAAGTTGCCCCATCCTACAACACGCATTGAAGGTGTGTCAGCGATGGTTATGCTATATGGACCAATCAGGTCGTGCCACGTGTCCTCCGCATGTGGGGGTTGGATTCCCCCGAAATCTCCTCGAATGCTCGACCAAGTCTAGGTCGATTTGATGCGGAGCGCTGACTGCTCTGAGTCTGGGTTTTGGTCGAGACCATTTGTGGCGCAGGTCGATCTTCGATGGGTTATCTTCCACTCCAAAACCAGAGGCTCTTGTTTCTGTGATGATTCGACCACGACCACCCTACTCGGATTCTGTTTGACCAAGGCGGCTGGTTTGGTTCATTCGACCGACTTGCTGGTGGTTTACTCCTTTAGGGATAATATCCCATATCATCCAGTCTTCCTCACTCTAGTCGAGTCTTAATGACTCGATCCAAGAGTAGATTTTCGTCCATCCATTTGGTTGTCGTGCCACTTGCTATCCCTTGACCACATGTCGCTCGTGCCTCGACCACACGTCGCGTTCCTTTATGCTTTTCTACCATCTCCTCTTTCGACTGCCCTTCTGAATTTCAAATTTCAAACTGATCACTTGCCGAACTAGTTTTTCACCTGTCAAGCCGTCATCATTGCCCCCGTAAACCGGGCCTCCTTGTGTCTCGTGTCCTTTTAATATGCCCCTTCACCGTAGCCGCCAGATTTATACCCAATTCGACTACTATATTTCTTCCACCTTTTCAACTAACCTAATAAATCCGAGCCATCAATTCCATCTCTAATCCAACGGTCACGAATCTTCAGATTTCTTTTCACGTCTCCTAAGAAACCCTCAATACAACACTTTGTCGGTTTTCCACCTTCTCGAATTGTGCTTATCCTTGTGCCCTAATCATTCGAGCTCTCTGCGATTCGTCTCTCAACTCAAACTTCTCTGAAGAACCTCTTTAAGTCTTCTAACTCTTCAATTCATGTTTTTTATTTTCTATTTTTAATATTCCGTTTATCGACTTCTTTTGCACCTTCCTTTCAATTCTCCGCTGCAAATCCTCCTCCTTTCTTCTTCTTCCCCATTCGAAACCTTAAAAATTTCCTCTTTTGATATCTTCTCTTTTTTGTTTTTCAGATTCTGCTACTTCGAGCAAAAATTACCGTTTTTATGGAAAGGACATGTCTCCTCCGTCTTCTTCGACCACTCCACCTATGTCTCCTTCTCTCAGTTGAAGAAATTTTCCTACCCACTCCACTCTCCTTCATTCGACATGCAATCCCTACAAACTCATCGCGACCATTCTCCTCTCCGCCAGTCAACAACTTGAGCAATAATGGCAGGCTCAAGAGTCGAGAGAATCCAGCCGAGGTCAATTACATTGATCCTGGTGCATCCAGATGTTTCGTCTGATTGGGAAGCCAGATGAAGATGCTCTTGATCACGTGCCTCTCACTTGCCGTTCTCGCCGACCCTTTGGTATGCACGATGCCGCCGATGCGGCCGTCGAGGGGGAAGACCACGAGGTCCACCATTCTAATCCAGTATCTTCGACCATTTCATCTTCTTCCAAAACCACCAAGACTAATCCTTCGACCAATCATCCCAATCCTCGCCGCCGAACTAAAAAATCCCGCTCTCGCTCCAAACACATCAAATGGCTAGACCTTAATGAAGTCGGCCATCCTGGGGCTATCTATCCCCCAGTGATGATGATACCTACGACCAACCCTCCGAGGGTTATTATAAGATCCAATTCGACCTGGGTGTCCGCTTCCCTATTTGTCCCGCACTTCTCGAGAAGTGTGGGATATTCGGCCTTCCCTTAAACCAACATCCCCCAAATTCTATCCGATTTCTGACCACTTACATTATCCTCTCCTTTGTCCGACGAACCGACCTAGATTTTTCTTTTATTGTTACACGGCCTCGAAACAGGTCAGTGGACTCTACATAAAGAGTCGAAATGGTGCTCACTTCATTTCCGACGTCCCTTCAAACTGTCCTAAATGGAAGCACAAATTTGTGTTTGTCCAACCTAGAACTCCCTATCCTTGGGCCTCCACTCCTTGGCTCAAGGAGCTCCCTTTCGAGCTCGAGGCTCCTCATCTAAACCCGATTTTCGACCGGCGTATCGCCCTCTGGAACTCGAGTCCTGTCGTCTCCAAAACCTTGCTTAAAGACAAATGGAGTTTGCTTGAGTAATGCATTAGGCTATGTGATATGAACAAAAATATGTTATGATGTATCTGTAGATCTGTTTTTAATTCAACATTTATTTTGATTTGTGAGTAATGGTGGGCCCATATTTTTTTTGTTCTTTTAAAATTTTACATTTATAAACTTATTTTGGTTTCCATGTTAGACATCGTGGATGTGTTCTTTTGTAATTATCGCCTTGATTGTTTGGCATTGCTATCACGCACAGGAAGTTATTCCCATCCTTTCCATGATTGAACCCAACACCTTCATACTGAACATTACGTTCTCCTCCAATCTTCCTTTTCTTATTTGCCTCTCCCCTCATCAGTTGGTCAAACCCAACCTCAATACAAACATTGGGGATAAGCGTCTGCTGGTATCTTACACGATGCCATCGTTGGTTAGGCATCGGCTCCTTTAGCTTGTTTGCCCTCTTTTTTGTTAACACTTGAACGGCCAATCCTTCTTCGGCTCTTTACCTCAGCCGTCAATGTGTACTTCTTCCTCCCAAACTTCTCTTCTTCTATTCTCCTCTCCCACCAGTTGATCAGACACCAATTCCATAATGAATTGCGACCGATGAGCATACTCATCTATACTCTTCATGATGGTACAACAGAAATTAAGAGGAAAGAGGGAACCTATATGGGGTGTTGCTTGGGCATGGTTAAAGATTGAGTGCGGTTTTAGGTAACTGAAAATTGGGAGAAGTAATTTTGAATGCGTTGATCTATAGTAATGTTTGTTAAAAAAAATTCAGCAAACATCTGTAGTTTAATAAAACTTAAAATATTGTCATTTGAAAGGGTACATGCAAGAATTGGATTTGAATACTCAACCTTCAATCGCCTGATTCGTAATTTGAACATACATAATTACTCGATGTTAGGTTTTTCTTCTATTTAATAGAATGATTTTACTCAGCAAATCTGTTTATTAGCTGGAACTACAAACACTCAATATGTTAAGAAAGAACATGCATAATTCTATTTTGTGCATGATCGTGGCAGCAACTCTTATTACAAAGAAAAGCACCCAGGTCTCAGCCAATGGATATTGTTTCAAAGCAGATTTTATATATATTGTTTCAATGCGCTACATCTAAAACGACTTCTAATTTCATCATCTAACCTTTCCCTTTGGTATTGCGTGGCACAGGAGCATTTACTCCATTCATTACTTCTGACAAACCATCATTACACTGATAACTAGTGTCAAGAGTTCAATATTGGAATCTTGCTTTCATTTATATGGTGTTCTTTGTTGTGGATATCGAACCTTTCTGTGTGCATGAGTTTTCATTATCGTTGCATTTAGTTTCACTGACTGTATTTTTTACTTAATTAGAAACAAAGTGAGGAGCTTGCACATACATCTGCAGAACCCTTGGAGATTACCAGCAATGATGGAAGAAAATCTATGGCTGTCGTGAAGGGACCTAATAATGCTGTGCATCAGCTTTCTAGTTCATCTGTTTACAACGACGACTTTGACACCTCTGTTGCAATGTTTAACTTAGTATGCTCAACTTCTGTGATTGCTTGGGTCGGTTTCTGAAACTTTATTGTCTGTATCTTAGTTTCCATGCCCGTTTCTGATTGCAGGCTGTTATCTGGTTTCATCTTCATGATTATGCCAAATCATTCTCATATTTGGAAACATTTTATCGGAACATTGAACCCATTGACGAGGTGACAATTTCACATTAGAACAAATCCATTTACTAATACTTGAATGGGTCTGTTTGCTTAACATTTGGAAGATAACTTGCAGGCAACAGCCCTTCGTATATGCCTTTTGTTGCTGGATGTTGCTTTAGTATTTCATCATGCATCAAGATCTGCTGTAAGTTCCTTATGCTTAATGGAATAATTTTTTAAATTTTAAATTATCATATTGACTCTGATCGACAGAACTGTGTAAAGGTATATGACTATATGGCATCTTTTTACAAATGTTTTTGTTTGATTATTATATTGATGCATAGTGATCTAATATCTTGACAGTTGACACCATGTTCATGGGAAGAACCTTTAATTCTGATTTAAGGAATGTGAGGAATGTGGGTTGTCATATATTCTTGACAAAGATAAGATACGAACATCATTTGGTTTACCCAGTTACACTGAATAATTGAGTCAGAAAAGCTTGTGTGCCTACACTAACACGAATGAGTTCTTGGAACACAAATGAGTCATATATTCTTGACAAAGATAAGATAAGAACATGCATTTGGTTTGACCAGTTACACTGAATAATTGCGTCAGAAAAGCTTGTGTGCCTACACCTAACAACAATTAAACGAGTTGTAAGATCTTAATATACCTAAATGAGTTCATCAAAAAGAAATGCCTCGAAGAGGTAGTATTTAAGCTGAGAAATTTCAGTCATTCTAAAACCTCCTTCGTTTGTGTCCCATCCCAGTTGCCAATTAAGCTAATAGCTAACAAAGACCTTATCCTATTAGTTGTGAACAGTCAACAGTCAGAGGCTGAGCTCAAAAATGAAATTTCAAATCCTATAATAAAGAAGAACGCACGTAAAGAGGTGTTCACGCGCTAGGGTTCAAGTTCAGACTTTTCGAAATCAAGACATGGCGGGCGGTAAGCTGTGTGATCATCAAGAAAGCTTGGGATAGCGGATGGTAAAAGATCGAAAGATAATGCAACGTTGTTTCCGGTGCCATTCCACACAAGCTGCACTCAGGAGAAGCAACCATATGCCTTCTACGCGCGCTCGGTCATTAGCTCGTAACGGTACATGCTCTCCCAGCGGCGAACGGCATTAGTACAGCTGTTAAGAAGACTCTCCTATGTTGACTTTGTGAAAAGTTCTTATGTTCCAGCTTGCCAAAGGAGGGATGACAGCAGCCCGGTGTAAGCCGGAAGTGAACTCGGGAGGAGAAGGAGTCTGCCCAGGATAAGATAGAAATGAGGAAAGCTAAACGAGGTGGGAATAGTGAAAGGTCAATCCGAGTAAGCAGCCGGAAGAGCTAAAGACTGACGAAAGCCTTGAAGGAATGCGCCATTGCAGATCCTAATATGGTGAACACACCTCTTGGTTAGCTCTCTTCCTTAAAGAGATAAAGCTTACCGCTGGGTTCCTTAATTCAAGCTCCATCCCACATCCATTTGCCAGTGAAAACTAAACGATCAGCGCTGTGGAGATAGAAAGGCCGATGCGATGGATGGATCCTTCCACTGTCTTTGGAAATGCGAGATATCTTTTTATTAAACAACCTTTTTAGAACTTCCATCCCTGTTTATCATATTTGAATTTCATCCCTACTGAAACATTATGAAAGAACTATCTAACTTCTTTGAAGTGGAATGGGCTATGACTTTAATGATTATACAAACTATTTTCTCTAGTTCACACATGAAGAATGATCATCCGATGATTGATTCCAAATGCTGAATTAAATTCAGTCCTGTTTATGGTCTTTATACACTTAATTTTTCTCTTCCTTTGATACCAAGTAAAAGCAGTGCTAGAGGTTTGTACTAACACTGTCATGGCATGTGGCAGGGAGACCATGCCATGTATATTTTCTGCTTGTAAAAAATGTTGTTTGAATCCCAAGTGCTTGAGAAGTCATTTAAGAGTTGGTATATAAATTCCAAGGAACATAAGGATGATAGATAATTTTCTAAAGTTGCCTAGTTATTTTCATTTAAATAAAGAGTGCATTAGCGACTTCCTATGTCGTGTGTATCTTCCGATGTTCCATCTGGCTTTTAGAAGGATGATTTTAAGTAAAAAATAGAGGTTCTAGTTGTGCTAAGAGTTCTTATCAACATCAAATATGGAGGGCATTTAGAATACACAAATAGAAAGCACAATATCAATCGTTATCAGTGCTCTATATATTCTATTTTACCCCTTCCAGAAGCTTATAGAAGTTGCAAGGGGTGTTCCAGTTTTTTTCAACTTGCTTTAACTTGTTTGCTGTTGTTAAGGATGCTCAATCCGTAGTTCTAGAATATTCCTATGGTTTACTGCATGTTGATTAAAATTAGAAATAAATCCCTTCTACTAGCTTCACATTATTCGGTTCAGTGTTACGAGCGTCACATAGATGCCGAAATTCTTTCATCCTCTGACTTTATGTTTGCAGCATCTGGCTAGGATTCCTATGACTTGCATTTCTTGCGCTTCTTTTTCTCCATTTCTTTTATAATTCAATCCACTCATATTTGGAAACATTGTATGAAAATTCCACTGGGTTTGATGTCTATACTTTGTTTTCAAAATTCATCCTTTCTTATAATTGCTTAAACCATTTCATTAGAGTTTATAGGGAAGGGCAGTTGAAGTAGTTCACCATTATTGGTGGATATAGGGGTTCAAAACTAAATAGGTTATCGGTTCCTTTCCTTTTTCTTGGAATATGATAATGGATTGAGTTGAATATTGCATGTCAGAAGATAAGGCGATTGTCTGACCTGCATTGTTGGATTTGATTGACAAATAAGTTATATCCTTTAACCACCCTTTGGGTAGGGTTGGAGGTGGGGGGTGCCTCTTGAGGCTCTGGCGTTGCCTTGTCTGGGCCCAAGCAATTTTAAGGACAATGAAATATAAAAGTCCAGTAGACTTATGTTACTCTTTCCAGAGACAATTTCCTTCTTATCCACCCCATTTCTCATGCTAAGCTTTTGGCCACTGCCTTGTGTGACAGGGATTGCAGTACCATAAGTTTACTGCCTTGAATTATTGAGAGTAAAATGAAATATGAATTTAAAATATTTAATAAAGTGATAATTGAGGCTTTGGTTGAAATATGGTTTTATTTTATTTTATTTTTTCCCTGCTAGAGAATAATAATGAAGTTTCGGAAGAATGTGACTGGATATGGAAGGACAATGTAACGATGAAAAATCAATGGATGAAAGATATAGAAATAGTAAAGTACCGGTTGATAGTTAGAAATATGAGAGTGGGTCAATTATGCGTTATTCAGAGACTCCTATGTAATTAAATTTTTAAGAAGACCAGACGTGACTAGTGAAAGAAAAAGTGGAGTTTGCGCTGCGTCATTTCTGAGTGATTGCATGAACAATCACATTTAGGGTAGAACATTCTTCACTAGAAAGAAAATGCGATAGATATATGCAAACGACCTGAACTTGTGTTCTTGTTTTTGATTGTTGATCTGAATTCGTGTTCTTGCCTCTGATTTTTGACCATCTTTGTATGTCATGTTCTACTGTAGCTGATGTATTTATAAATCTAATTTGAAATTCCTATTGTCTTAAATTTTGATGTTGGAAAACAGAAATAGGATTAACTGTTTTAAGGTAATAAATTTTCTGTAGTGTTTTATGTTATCCCGTGTTATTTAACTAGTGGATGTCAAGATATTGCTGTGTGCACTTTTTATTCTCCGTATGAGCAGACTGATTTTTTTTGTTCAGGATGTTATAAGCTACATGGAGAAAGTCTTTTGTGTCAACAACTTGATTAGTCAAGTAGATAATGGAACGTCAGCACATCAACAATCTTCCTCGGTTTCAAAACCTACTTCTCTAGCAAGCAATTCGACTGTGACCGATTCTTCACATACGGATTCTGTTGCTGCAAATACATTAGAAAACTCTTTAGCCAGAACTTTGTCTGAAGAAGCACTTGAAGACGAATCATTGCAGCTGCTATCTTTTCTTAACATTAGCGGTCAAAACGTTCAGAGACTTTCCAGCATTTCACCTTCACATGACCTTTCAAGAAGCCAATCGGAAAACTCCTTATCCGTCGCCGATTTAAGGCTTAAGCTGCACCTTTACAAAGTTCGTTTCTTTCTTCTCACGCGGAATCTCAAAGCAGCCAAGCGTGAAGTCAAGATGGCTATGAATTTAGCTCGTGGCAAGGATTATCCCCTGGCCCTTTATTTAAAATCTCAGCTCGAATATGCCCGAAGGAACCATCGCAAAGCAATCAAACTTCTGATGGCATCAAGTAATCGAACAGAGACAGGTATCTCTAGCATGTACTACAACAATCTCGGGTGCATCTATTATCAACTGGGAAAGTATCATACGTCGGGTATATTCTTCTCCAAAGCACTAAAGGGTTGCTCACTTGTTCGTAAAGGGAAACCCCCGAAACTTCTAACTCTGTCCCAGGATAAGTCTCTTCTGATATCCTATAATTGTGGTATGCACGCATTTGCCTGTGGCAGACCTTTCCATGCCGCGCGCTGTTTTCAAAAGGCCAGCCTAATTTTTTACAACAGACCACTTTTATGGTTACGAATTGCTGACTGCTGTCTGATGGCTCTGGAAAAGGGTCTGATAACGCCAAATTTTTCGGCTCCCAGCAGATCTGATATCAGAGTCAACGTTATTGGGAAGGGAAAATGGAGGCATCTTGCTTTGAGTTATGATGATTCGTCTGTGAGTGATGGAAAACAGCCCGAGCTCTCGATATCTCTTGCCTGGCATTGTCTTGTCAATGCTTTGTATCTCTTGGACTCCTCCAAGGCAAAGTATTCTGTTTCTGGTTCTTCGCCACTTGGTACTATGGAAAACGAGTCGAAAGAAAAAACGCTTCAAACAAACCACACGAATGTTGGGGATGGTAACCCCAGGGAATCTAATTCATCATCTGGTCCAGGTCAAGTTATTTCAAACGGCCAAGCGAAAGAGCAAAAGAGTGGAAACAATTCGAGTGCATCACTACAGAACTCTGTAAACGACTTTGACAACATTTGTATGAAGGAGAATCATATGATGAAGCAAGCCGTGCTGGCCAATTTGGCTTATGTCGAGCTGGCGCTGGGAAATCCTTTGGAAGCTCTATCGACGGCAAAGTCCCTTTTGGAACTTCCTGAATGTTCAAAGATATACATTTTTCTGGGGACTATATATGCAGCCGAGGCTCTGTGCCTACTAAATCGGCCCAAGGAAGCAGCTGAAGGCCTGTTGAAGTATGTTTCAAGTGGGAATCTTGTTGAGCTACCTTATAGCCGAGAAGACTGTGAAAAGTGGAAAGTGGAAAAGGTTTTTGACAACGATGATTCGAAAAGTGCACAGGCAGCTGATGAATCCCAGGGATCATCTGTGTTTTTTCTTAGTCCTGAAGAGGCACGTGGAATATTGTTAGCGAATTATGCTGCTAACTTGGCTTTGCTGGGAGATCTCGAGCAGGCTCAGCATTTTGTGACCAAGGCATTATGTGATATACCTAAAAGTCCACAAGCTATACTTACAGCGATTTATTTGGATCTTAAGTGCAGCAGGACACAAGAAGCTATTGAGAAGATGAAACAGCATGGTGCTGTTAGGTTTTATCGAAGAAGTTTTAAGTTGAATGGATCTTCTTGATTGTTGTTGAGTTGTTTTCCATGTGCAATCACCCTCACTTCGAGTTAGCAGGTAGCTCGAAGGATGTGTAACATGTATATCGCTGGAGTCAGGGAAATAAGTGTTCATTTTCTTTTTTCCTTTTCTCCCCANTAGTGGCTTAATTTTGTTGATTAGAGATTCACACCTCTAGTGTATTCAAGATGTAGTTTTGATTCATAATGATGTGCTTTCCAGAGGTAGATATCATTTGGACTTAGTTTCATATAGAGGGAGGCATGAGCTCTTGAGAAGATGCAAAAACTGGTAAAACTGGCATGCTCCTCTTGTAGATGTTTTTATTCAGTCATCAGTTTAAGCTGGACTTACAAAGATTGTTATATTCACTTGGGCAACTGATTCAGGTATTTTTGGGATTTAGCATCTAGAATTTACTGTTTGTTTCGATCATATCATACTTGAAAGTAAAAGAGAAAATATTCGTAATATAAGTTTATTAAAGGATGTGACGCACCTTAAGCTGAGGTTAGTAAAGGGGGAATTTGTCAGATGACCAGAGCTAATTTTGAAAAATTTATTGAGTTAAGTTTGAGTTAGATTTTAAATTTATATTATAATAATATGTAAAATATAATGATTAAAATTTACTTGATGTAAAAGTATAGAAGAATTGATTGTAAGTGAGGAACAGTTAAAATTAAGTAATGGATGAATAGTGAATTTAAGGAGGTTTCAATTTTGACCACATAATTTATAACCAATCAGGGTTTAAACATAATTCCAAAAAAAATAAAAAATAAATAAATTAGGCTAATTTACATATCTGCAACTCTTAGTCATCTTATTTTCATCTTTAAGGTAGAAAAAAAGTTTTATCATATCAGGATTTATAGATGCAAATAATATATGTAACAAAACTTAAATCAATCTGAATTAGAGTGTTTCAGTCTTAGTTTCACTTATTGTGCTTGAGTGTCCGAGCAAAATAATCTGACTAGCATTCCCTGAGATATGACCCGGATATTGATTCTTTTGAATTAACTCCAATANGTCGAGGCTATAATATATCTTTCTGCAAGACAAATACGCTCAGTATAGTGAAAATGAGTTTTTGCTGTCTTATCTCTAAAGATACAACGATAATCATTTCAAAGGCTGTAGCACATCAGACTTTTGAGCTCCTGAAAACTAAAATAGAGCCGAAGTGATATAATGTGTGAGGATTTTTAGAGAGTAAAATGCATATGATGTTATGTTCGTGTCTTCTGAAACTCTACCATGTCATTTATAGGACTTGCAGTGGATACCTTTAGTCATTTGCCAAATAAGCAAGGTAACAGTCCACTGAAGACTGTTGTAAAGGGCAAAAAATGATTAAATGTTAAACCGACCATTTTCAAGTGTTAACACACCACTAACTCCTCATGGAGTCAATAATATCCAGATATATTGTTTCTAAAAAGGTCCATACGGGTTGGGTTAAAGCCTGAGTCCAAATCGAACTTAGTCTGGATATTATTTTTGGGCCACACAATTTTGCAAAAAAAATTGCAGCAAAAAGATTATAAGCCCAACACCGGTACAAACCGTCCAAGTCCAACCTATAGTCCAATTTTCAGGTACCAAGGCCCAAGATCCAGGGCCTAGGACGAGGCCGGCCGAGTCCGTGCCCGCGCGGCGTGCGTGTAGCCGAAGCAAACACCGACACTTGGTGCATAGTTTTGTTTTTGTTGTGACCTCTCCATCTATATTTATTATAATAAAGAAAGTTATCTTCATTTAAGAGTCTAGTGTGGGTGTTAAGAATCGTGTATCAACTATCGGTATTTTGTATTAAAACTCGCACTATCGGCCTTGATTTTGACACGGATGCTCGAAAACGACTGTTTTTTTAATTTATTTTACTAGAAAATCATAATTGTTAATACAAACCTAAACATTAAATAAATATGCACCAAACAAAATTTAAAATTTCAAACAAAAACAATCAAATAACTAATCCCGCCCTGAAAAACCGTCAGACCATCGCGGCGCGACGCTATGCCTAGCCCTCAACCTCTGCCATCGCGGCGGTCTCGTGACCCTGCTCGCGACACGATGGTTGTCGCAGCGCGACACCCTGGCAACATGCCATTTGTTGTTCTTTAATTCGTGCACATAGAGCTCGGTTGTACACATTCTTTAGACGACTGCCCTCACGCGCATTAGTGGGATATGACTCTAGATTATTCGAATCACACAACTAATGTTTTACGTGTTCATTAATGACTAACTTTTACCATTTATTTGCAAATAAATTTTATCTAAATATTTATATAACGAGTGTTTACTCTGAACTTAATTTTTTTCTACACATTTTTTTTAATTAATTACTCACTAATCCCACATTTAAGAAGGCTTCTTTTAGTTAAACCTAATTAATTAATGGCTAAATTAAAAAGATTTCTTTTAGTTAATTTCACATTTATGTTTCTTATTCTCATTTATATATATAAACGTGGCAGTCATTATTGTTGTGCAAACACTATATATTATTATTTTTTTATTCCATTATGAATTGAATAAGCAATTAAAGTTATAAAAAAATATTAATAAATGTATTAAATACAAACATTATAATACAAATCATGTTACATTACAATATAAAAAATGGAATTACTTTTTTTGTAATTAAATTTCCAGTCATACTCCATCAAACATATAGCTGCAAAATGATAAGAAAGATTAGTTTCATAATTAAAACTAAAAATTTAGCTCTATGGTAAAACCTTATAAAGTAGTAGTATAGATACATTTAAATGGCATATAATTCATAAACTTAGACTATACGCATAATAAGATGAATTAAAAAAAAATTAATGAATTAAATAAAAAAATTATTATTATAGCACAATCTATATAATTATTATAGCAAAGTCTATATTGTGAATATTATCATTTAAAAAGTTCATTGAAAAAACATATGCATAAAAAAACTCCATATGATCATAATTAATAGTGCAAAATTAACTATCTTTAACTTTTCATTTGGTAGTAATATTTTATATTACTACTATTCAATAAAATGCATGATTTCTGCAGATCTGATTATCGCAATCAACATTCTGTTTTATAAATTAAAAAGTGTGTTGAACAAATTGTCTCATATTTTTCATTAAAAAAAAAACTGTTGGCCGTGAAAAAAAATATTATTTCCCAATTATAAATATAAATATGATTAATTTTCATTAAACAATTCCTCTTTAAGAAAAACGTGGCGGGACAAATTTCTGCATGATTATACCATCAAAACATATCCAAAACATCAATATTTTAATGCATTAAAAACCATACTTTCAGCAACAGAAAAGTCATATTAAACGAAATTGGCAAAGTCAAAGAATGAGGATTGACAAGGCATTGTATGTAATGACAGATTGTTGCATAATATAGAAATATCAAGCATAATTAATAATCAACCAAAAAAAGTCAAATCTATATGAAAAAATCAAAATTAAAAACACAGCAAATTATGTGGAACATTATTGGACACTATCCAATATAGAAAGAAACAATTCAACTTTTACCAAGACATCTTCCTTTACATTAAAAAAAATAAAAAAAAAATAATTGATTTTTTGCGTAAAAGTTTTAAAAATAAAAATTCCTACAGATTCTTTTAAACATTAAATAAGAAATTCCTAATATGCGATGAATATATCTAGACATATTTGTTATAAACTTACCTAATATTTCCAAATTTTGAACAAAATACTAAAAAAATTTCGGCAAAAGACTTTGAACAACTTCGAAAAGCGATTTTGAACAAGTGTTAGCAAAGCTTCACTTACTGATATGATGAGAAAGACAAGAAAGAATTGAACTATTTAGTGTTCAAAATCTGAATAAAATACATAAAAAATTACATATGTATGTTATAAACAGATATGAACAGATATGTTATAAACTTATCTATATATTTGTTAGTAGAGCTGAACAGATTTGTTAGAAACTTACCTATTTTTTCAAACCCAAAACAAAATACATAAAAGTTTGAAAAACTTCGACCAATGTCATGTTCTCTTCGAAAAACGATTTCGAAAAACATCTAAATAATTTCGAATTATGTATATAATATGATATATCTTTGAAGCTTATTCACAAAGAATTTCGAAAAACGACATAGATCATTGAAAATAATAAAAAATAAAAATTACGTTTAGCAAAAAATATTTCAGCTCTTCATAGATTTGTAATATTATCGCCTGATTTTGACCGACCTGTTAAGATTTAGTAACATAGATTAAAAAATCGGGACGAATATTTATTTTTCAATCACTACTATTGGCCACAAAAACAACATTACTCATATGTTTTTTTATAATTTTTTAAGCCTTTACCGGGAGAAAATCTCCGATAAAATATTTGTTTTGTATTGAATCTCGCCGAGTTTGTCGTAAGATCGGGTTAAGGATTAGGGTTTCAGACAGAGTGAATAACGAGAGAAGCGCCGACATCAAACAAAAAAAAGGGCTTACATCACTCTCAAAGAGTTTATCTCTATTTATAGTCATGTTATCATTGACATGTTTTATATTTGATTTTGGCTACCCTAAAAAATTAAGTGGACTTCTAATTTGAGCTTTTTTTTATCATTCAATCAATATATTTCTTTATGGCCCAAAATTTCCATTTTGTTCAAATGTCTTAAATATTTGGCACATATCATTATTTATCAACCAAATACAATTATTTATTTTGTAATATTTTGCTGATTTTTTTTAGTATATTTTTTTTAAAAAATTTCCTATATGATCTATAGTACAAAATACAATAATTATTTAAAAAAAATAAAACCATTATATGTCTTAATTGAAGATAGTGATTTATAGTGATGGAGATTCCGTTGATTGAAAACCACAAATTGTATATAAAGAATTGTTTAATAATAGTTACTTATTATTTCTTAGAACATTTTTTCAATGATTATATTATGATTTTTACTATTGTTTATATATTTTTATTATTTTTTGTTCTATTATATTGTTTTCCGTACAAATGCACGGATTAAAACTAGTTTAATTCAATTCAAATTAAATATTCAACTACCAAATAATCAATAAAAAACGGGCTACACCCAATTTTAATTAACTGATTTATAAGTCGTCCATGGGAGAGGTCATAGTATAATTGGGTCTCAATAACAGCTCACATAACGAAACCGTGTATGGAAATAAATATGCTACTACAAAATTTCAAATATGGAGCCCATCCCAATGGTAGGTATTAGATAAATATGAATAATCTGAGACAATTATTATTTATTTTGTATATGAAATAATAATGTGAAATTAACATTTTTCAAAGAAAAAAAAAAGAAATTGATATGTCATTTATAATTTGTAACAAACGTAATTTTATTAATTTATTATTTAATAGTGAGTTGCTAACTTTTTACCGACAAGGTATTCTATTTTTTAAAATGCAATACAAATTATTCTTCCCATATATTAATTCAGAGCATGTTGAGCTTTAGTGGCATATTTCGAGATCGTATTTGGCAAAATTACATAATTTATTATTAGACTTAGACTTGGGTAGATTTTAATTTACTTTCGATCCAAAAATAATTAAGTCCGCATATTAATTGCATTTTAATATCATTTTTTATTATAACCATTGAATTGTAAATGTATTTTAAAAGTTAATAACTTTTGTATTTTTTATCTGTTTTATATGTATAAAATATCAAATTAATCATCTCTTGATGAACTTTGATTTAACATCCATATTGTATGTATAAAAAAAAATAAATCATATTTATCTTTATAACAATAATAATTTTTTTTAATATTAATTAAAAAAATAAAATTATTTATCAATTAATATATTTATATTTCAAGTAGTTATATGATATAAGTTATAAAAATTATTATAACAAAACACACATAAGTCGCACAAGTAACAAGTGTCATTCTAAAATATACAATAATATATATTTTCTGTAAAAAAAAGATAAATTTAAAATAATTTTTCTCACTAATTTTAAAATTTAAGAATAATTTTTTAACAAACACCCGTATATCCGTCGTATCAACTGAGCAATACTAATTGCTCCCAAGTCCCAAATCAATTTTGAAGTTTGGAAGTCACTATAAAAGCGTCGCGTCGCGTAAATTTTAATTGGTTAGAAATTATAACATTATGGTAATTTTACGTGATCCTATGCAAATGGTGTAGTGCACCATCCTCCATTTCTCTTTCATGTCATCTTTCAACTCCTTTCGGTGAGTTTTTATAGTCTGATTACAAAGCCAGCACAACAAATTACATAACGCAAGTAATAAGAAATCCTAGATCACTGTTCGGTCTCGTTCGCCTACGCCTTCTCCTCAAATCACCCGTGAAGCGATCACCATCTCACGGGAGGTGAGTGAATTACCAGTTTTTCACCTTGATTTGTGTATTGTGTTGCTCAGGACTGGTTTTCTGGAATTAGATCTGAGGGTGGCCGCTAGTCTGTGTAGTATTTGACTTCGATAAACTAATTTGTGACTTCTCTATTAATCTGATTATGTATGGCTCCACATTAAAGAATTGATTCTTGGCTTCTAAAGTATTCATTATTTTTTTCCATTCCTTTTCATTTTTTCTCCCTTTTCCTTCCTTTGGATTTGACGTAAGTTGAATTTGAACTGGAAGACGACTTAATTCGGGTAGGTGAAATGCCAAGACGTTGGTTCTCCTTCTTTCTTTCTTTAGTTTTTGGAAAAAGAAGTAAAAATGAATTTCTGATCTGATTATCTATTGTTCAGCTGCATTATCTGTAATGTTATTTGCACTACTGATTCGGGAAATTGTTCTTTTCATGAATTCAGTTATATATGTTTTTCTCTTTTATTTGTTCATGGAGATGTCTAATTTACTACTCTTTTTCTCATTTGATTTTGGATGCCCCCCATATAGAGATTTTTTTGATGCCTTTGTGTGTGAAGTGGTGCATTGTTTAGATGACTATATGTCAGGGTTCTTTCAGTTTATATTGGGTCTGACATTGTGCCTCGTAATGTATTTTGCTGATGTTAATGCGCATGGATTTGCCCAATGTTTGTTAAGGTGTTTTCTTAATGAGTAATGGATTGATTGGTATTTATTTGTCTTCTTGAATCGTGTCCTTCAGTTATTAGAGGTATGCCAAACTAGAGGATTTGTTTCCTAAGATGCTACAAATATTTTGTAGGCGATATGATAATTTGCCATTTAACATGCAGAAAATGGCTTCAGAATCTAAGAACAGTGCCGTGGAATCTGTCGTGTTGCCAGATTCTGAGGCTAAGAGTACAAAGAAGAGAAAAGGCATTCTATCAAGGATATGGAATGCACTATTTAGAGTACGTGGGGATGATTATGGGAAGAGATTGGAACATATTTCTAAGGAAGAGGCAGCTGTTCTTGCTAGAATAACGAGGCGTTCTAATAGTCTTCGGAGGATGACAAGGCACTTTATCGTATTTTCTGTTCTTATTGAGGTAAATACTTTCATTATATTTTTTAGAGAATAATTTTGAATTTCACTGATCTTAGTAGTGTGTATGGCTGGATGTGCGTGCACACACATTTGTATGTATGGGTGTGCAAGAGAGAGAACATGTGAATTTGAATCTTGTTATTTATTTTCAATTTCCTGTAGATGGATAGCCAGTTTCTCAATGTCATTGCTGGACATGAATGGTTTCTATTGTTCTTATCTATGTCGCTCCCCCTGGCTTTAGGTTATTGCAGTGGGTTTTGCTATCACCACCACAAGATCCTTAAACTTGAACTGGCAAACGAGAGCATTGCGAGTCTTACCGATGTTTCTGCTACCAGCATTGTCATTCATTACTTATTCAACGCTTAGAAGCTTCTCGAGGATGCGTATGTGTTTCAGTACTCTTTGCATTAACTTCTTCTATTAGTTCTTTCTACTCTTTAGATACACAAAATACATGTGTTCTCGATTATTTCTATGATTTTGCCCTGAATTTTTCATAAATCAGAACTTGGATGTAAAGCTTGTTGTCCAAAATTGAGAGGTTCCGCTATGTGAAATATGATAGGGGGTCATTATAAGGTCTGATATTTGATTGCTTTATTTTATTACAGTATTGCGGTTGTTGAAAGAAATTCAACTCTAATCTTTTACACTATATAGATTCCTTTATATTTTACTTTTATCTCCAAACGGTGAGTCGCTTTCTCAGAATGTCTTTGGTACCAAGCTTTGTTCTCTATGAAGGCCGTATGTTTGAGCCCCAGAAAAAAAAAAGTTCTATAGCGGTCATATGTGCTTTGAACCTCCGAAGATCATAACAAATTTTGTTTTGCATTAAGTTTTCAAAGAGTACAACATTGTTTCCAGCTTTCTTCTGTAGACTGGAGTTCGAATCTCCTAGTAGAATGGTTAAGTGACTTGAGATCTATGAGCAGGCAAGATTGTACAACTTTTACCAGATCCCATTCTTAGTGAAAGATTCCTGTGTCTTTATAGTGTAAGTTGGGGCTTGTTTCTGTAAGTTATCTCGGCAGTGCAGCTGAGAATGCTTACAAGATTCTAGTTGACTATTGTTACACTTCCTTATCTAGGTAAGCTGAAATAAAGGGTCTCCAATTTTTTTTTACGGATAATATATTTCTTTTCAATATTATGTTGCATATCTTCTAGAAGTCTACCAATTGGTTCTGTTCTTTCTTATGATTCCATTATGTCTTGAATAAATATTTGCATGTCATTCTGTTAACATATACATGTGCGTTATAATTTTCATCGTTCTCCGTGGTTCTCTAATTCTTTATATGCTGATGTGCAATGTTGCTATCTTGTCACAATATACTTGTAAGGCAATTCTAAATATATTTATCTTTGCTAGACATTTTTGTACTTATTCTGATGGTGGACTTTTTATGATGCGATTGTGGCCTCGTTAAGTGTGTCTAGAAGAAAAGTAACCGAAATGGNCTTTTCTATGTCATTCCCTGCATGCATTTCATAATGTGCTCATTCCATTTTTGTCTTGACGGATTTTTAGAATAAATAGTGACTCCCAGGGCCCCAGAGTGATGATGTTTTTCAGTTTTGCATGCGCTCAATCTTTTGGTTTGAAATCATGCGCATTTTTGAATCTGTAAAAGTGAGAGCTCAAAGCAACTTCTGAGAGAAGGAGTTTCTGGAATCACTAATTTTCACCTGAACTTTCGTGAAGTTGTAGGGTTTTATGTTTAATAGTGCCTTAGATGTGTGGTTCTTCATAACGAATTTGGTGTAAATAGTGTGATTTTTTCTTTAAAGTTTGTTGTTTCTTAAAATATAAGAATAATTACCAAATAGCATGATCATCGGGGTTTAAGAAAGATGTTTACTATCTGAAAAAATGGAGAAATGTTGAGGTGAGAGGCTGATTGAACTGGCTTTCATTTCTTTTCTCGTACCACGGGTTACTTGATTTTGGATCTAAATTCTCATTTTCCACTTGATTATACGATATTTAACATCTCCTTTTGACCTTCTACTTATTTTTCACTGATAATTTGAGCCAAACTTATTTATGTAGCTTTTGCTCTACGTATGATTCATTTTAAGCACTAGAGCCATTATCGATAATATCCTGAGTGGGGTCTTGATTTTAGATGCCTCTGTTGACAGTTTTACATACTCATTCACTCACAAATTCTATTTACAGGCGATGGGAAAGACCATAAGACTTTGGAAAAGCTTCGGGCTGAGAGGCAAGCCAAAATCGACGAATTGAAAGAGAAGACCAATTACTACATCACTCAACAGCTAATACAGGTAAACACTAAAAGCTAATCGTGTCATCTATATTGTCAACTTAATAAATTTATCTGGGATTTCTGCTAGTACTGCTAGTTGAAATATATTTGTATTTGGTTTTCTTTGTAGCTGGGAAACTGTTGAAAGCTAATTATTTGTAACATTATGAAATCAGAGGAAATATTTTATTAGTTAGGTTCTTACGTGAAATATTTTATTTGTAATCTTGAGTGCAGAGGTATGACCCGGATCCAGCAGCCAAGGCAGCTGCAGCCACTGTGCTGGCGTCAAAGTTGGGTGCAGATTCTGGTCTCAAAGTGTACGTTGCGGACGATTCTAACCCCACTGCCTCTACTGGGAAAAGCAAGGATGTTGATCTGGGAACCAATACGTCTGGTCTCAGACAGAGAAAGCAGTCCACCCACAAGAAAACCAATAGCTCAGAAAGCAGTCATTCCGAAAGGTTTGAGGGGGTGGACTTGCCACATCAGCAGCAGTTGGTTGTTGAGCATCACCCTCAAGCGGGTTTGACCTCAAATGACGGAGGATGGATTGCTCGACTTGCCGCCTTGCTTGTGGGGGAGGACCCAGCTCACTCGTACGCGCTTATCTGTGGGAATTGCCATATGCACAACGGTAAATACAATTCGAGTAAATTCATTCACTTGATATATAACATGTCGTGAATAGTTGACTCATTTCAGTATTTGATGATTTGTCTTTGAATAAAACACATAATTCTAGGGTTAAAGTGCAGTAAAATGAAATTAAATGGACAAAGGAACCTGATTATTATTATCGTTATTATTGTTATTAGGCAAAATTTCCCTTAATATCATGACCTTTTTTTGAAATTGCAATATAATCAGGATTTTTTCACTTTTGCAAATTATATCACAGTCTTCAGTTGTTGCAAATTGGTGCACCGATTTGCATATCCCGTGCAAACTATATAACAATCTTCAGTTTATTGTTCGACCACATCAGCACATCAGCTTTTCTATGACTGTTACTGTTTTTAGACTGTTTGCAATAAACTAAAGGTTGTGATATAATTTGTAAAAGTGAAAAAGTCATGATTAAATTGCAACTTCGATAAAGGTCGTGATATTAGGGGGCAAATTTGCCTTATTATTATTATTATTATTATTATCGACAAGGACGTAAGTAAACTGAATGGTATGTATGTATGTATTCCCATAGTAATTGGAATTATGGATTTCCAGTGCCATAAAATAAAATCCAATTGGCAACACGTAAAAGACCGATTGATTGATTGATTGATTGAGGGGTCTTGCAAGTAGAATTTAATTGGGATTGTTGCTATGGTGAACTAACTCTATTCAGCTTTCTTTTTCTTTCTTGCCGTGTTTTCGTAGGGCTTGCAAGGAAAGAAGACTTTCCATATATCACTTACTACTGCCCACACTGCAATGCCTTAAATAGGCCAAAACAATCTGATGATCGTGTTTTTGTTTCTGGTTCCGCTACTCCGACTTCAATGTCAGCAAATGCGGATAATAATGATAATGTAGTCGGGAGTCCAGGTGGCTCGACTGTGGAAGAGATTTCCCCAAGTGCTACTTCTGTAGCTAATGCTACTGAGACTTCCGAAAGCTGAACTCGTGTCTTTTTT
>BKCP01009737.1:1679614-1742395 GCA_008636005.1 Striga asiatica
ATATGAGTGTTTGTGTGTGTGTGTGTGTTTGTGTACAAGAGTGTATTTGTTGGATCATCCACAGACATGATGATATAGCTTGTGGCAAAATGTTTGCAAGAATTTTGATTCCTAGGAATGTTTAAGAAAGTTTTACCCTTCTAATTTGTGCCCCAAGTTGTGTTTGGGTAATCATTTAAACACACGAGCATTGGTTTATCTACGAGATTTGAGGAGCTTGTTTATAAATCTGCTTGCAATTAATACTTTTAGGGGTCGTTTACTTTGAGGGTTAGGATAGGATATATAAGGAGTCTAGTCCTCCACTATCCTTCATTTACTTCAACAGATTGGGATGGGACAGCAGTGACGTGGCGCCCATGTGTCATGTGATTATCCTCCACTTTCTGATAAATAAAATCCCACCCTCCCCCTAAGATTAAATAATCCCTCATTTTCTATGCCCATCTTGCCTTCAGAAATGCTGTCAAAGTTACGCTAATACCCTTCATTTTGCAAGAATTTACGACCCCTTACCACATAAACTCTGAAACTTCGAGCTTTTGCCCTAGTTTGTTGCAGCGCGGCGTGCATTTGTAGAAGGCCGACTTTCTGAGAATCTCCATCGGGAAGCCAGGTAAAACTAAAAAATCGACATATTTCATGCTTAATTTTCAGATTTATTTGAATGTGATTCGTATTTTTTTTTGTTTTTTTCGCAATATTTTGGTTATGGAGCAGTCGTTTGTTGTGGAACTGACGGAGGCTTTGTTGGCGTCAGTTTTCAGTCCACGGTGTAGGTAATATATTTTACATTCCCACCGACTTCGGTTGTGTATTTTTCTGGTTTGCCGACTCCGGCATTGTCGAGTTTGCCGACTTGTGTATTTTACAGGACCCATCTATTTTACATTCACCTGTGTATTTTTCGTCTTTGCCGACTTCACTTTCATTGGATTTCTTCTATTTTTCTTTTTTTAAATCAAAGTTCATCTTTTGTTTGTTGTTCTTGGGTGAACTCGTTTAAGGTTCATTTAAGGTTGAGCATGATTAAAGAAAACTCGTTTGTGTGTTGGTTGCTTTAGTTTTTTTTGTATTGTTGAGGCTGCTGTTATGTGTTGATAATTAAGCCGTGGCCTTTGTTGATTGTTGCTGAATTTTTTTTTGGTGGTTATTATGCTGTTAATTGGCTTAGTCCTCCAGAGGTGCTACCCGCAGTTNCAAAGTAAACGACCCCTTAAGGAATTTAACCGAGTATCATAACATAAAGTTTCTCTAAAAAGAAAAACGAAAAAATAAACTCCAACGCACCATTTTCCCCTTTCATCTAAACACAAATTTGTGTATGAACTGTTCACAAACGCATTTGTTTATGAGAATTGCAAAATAACCCTTTTAACTGTTAGCAAAACACCACTTAGTTTATATAATATATCTCCTCCTACTAAAACAACTTAACTAAGTAAAAATTAAAAGGTGGAAGATAATATTAAAAATTAAATTCAAAATTAAATACCTAAAAATTTAAACATGTGGGGTGAAGATAATATTAAAAAACTTAACTATGTAAAATAAAAATTAAAGGTGGAAGATAATATTAAAAATTAAACTGCCTAAAAATTTAAATATGTGGGGTGGAAGATAATATTAAAAATTAAACTACCAAAAAATTTAACTGTATGGGGTGGACCATAATATTAAAAATTAAAATAGGTGTGCCATATAAATCCAAATTTAATAATACAGTAAATTTTGGGATGATATGGTTTCACTTATTGATATATTGATTTTAAATATTTCTACCGGAAAAAAATAAAAATGAACATATATTCGATAACAAATTCAATCCAAAATAAATCTCAATATTTTTAAAAGATTCATACAAAAATAAATTATCAATAAAAGAGAGCATTCTAAAAATGGATAATGAATTCAAAGAATATTGTCTTTAAAAATTGAAATTTAACTTTGAGAAGAAAAAGACATTAAAATTACCAAATTATTTTTAAGAATTAAAAAATAGCACCAACGTATATAAAGTACAACATAAACAGAAAATTAATATAATTTTTAAATTTAATAAATCTTTTTTATGTATATATATTATCAATCTATAATTAATTTTATTTCATGTTTTCACAATATATGAGGTAGTTTCGAAATCTAGTTTGTAAACTTGTAAAATATGTGTAGTATTGAAAAGTTGTAAAATATGTAGGTAATATTGAAAGTTGTAAAAGTTTATGTGGGAAGGACTATTCCGAGAAAAAACGATAGATAATATTATAAATCAAAATGCACAAATGTGCGAAAACACAGCAGCCAACGGCTGAATACACAGAATCCAACAACTTGGGAGGACAGATCAGAAGACCGCCTAGAGACCCGGTAGCAACGCTAGAATAAAAACACTCGCAACTAAACTAACCAACAACACAAACCACTAAAACAACTAAAAAGACCCCAACGGAGTAATACCCGAGTGTCGGATCCCAACAGGATAATAAATTTGACACTCGGGCTCACAGGGGCCAACGACCTAAACCAAAAACACAAGATAGAGACAACACTGAAAAGAAAAACACTAAACAAGAACACAAAAAAACTAAAACAAACTAAAATAAACTAAAAGCCCTTCCCCAGCGAACGAGCTAGCCCGAACCAACAGTGAACGATCGACACAAGACAATCCAGGCCAAGAAATCGGCTACCGAAACTGCAATCAAGCTTATACAATAGTCGAAATCAAACCCCGAATCAATCGCCGCATCGACCCATCTCCAATCAAGCGAACAAGAACCAACCCCCCACCAGTTCCACCCGATCCCATCTAACACCACTAGTGAGCTCGGAAGAACCAAATCCCCCGCCGCCTATCACCACTAGCCGACAGGGGAGGGAGGGAGAGGCACGCCGCCGCTCCGACAACCATGGAAAAGGACCCAGCCAAAGCTCCGCCCCACCACTACGCTGCCAAAGCCCCGCCCCACACACAAACCCACGCACCGCGCCACCACAAATCGCCGGCAACTGGAGGCCAAACTCCATCCAAAGCTCCACCAGAGAAAGGGATGCCAATCCAGAGGAATCTTCATGTCGCAGACCAGAGGCGAATTGCGCAGTTGACGACTTCCAGCTGGGGACCTTCCGGCGACCAATCGCAGGCCTTTCTCCCTCAAGGAGCCGCACCACGTAACGAGCGCTTGTCTGTAACCAAGGCCCGACCACCCAGCTCTGACCACCTGCAACAACATCGGAGGAGCGCGAGTCAGGAGTGGTTCGAGCAATTGGAGATGACCATTGGCCGGAGCATAGAAGTCACCGGGGAAGGCCGATCGGCAAATTGATTGAAAAGCGGCGGATGGGTTTTTTGGGAATTAACGTTCAGCGGAGGATTCACAGATAACTTTCATTTAAGTTTGAGAATGAGCTTTTTAGTTGGAGATGAATTACTGTATGATGTGTTAATTACTGCAAAATGAGTTTTTCGCGATTGGTGATACGTTAGCCCAACATACTTTCTCGTTCCTTGTTTCCGTCCACTAATTTTCTAAGACTTTAATTTGATATAATACTTTTAAATATGGTAACAATAACATCTCAAAGAAATATTGAAATTTTTAAACTTTTCATTTTTTGACTACGAATACAAGGTCCAAAATAAAGAGAAGGATTTTGTAGATAAANACAACCGATTTTTTTTTTTTTCCCCCCAAAACGGCAAACCAACAAATTCATTACACAAGAACACGAAACTTACAAAGTTCAACCGCAAACCAAATGGTTAAAATTCAATCAACTCCAATTACACACAACTGGAAAAAGTTAGGGTCCCCCCAGACCTCTACAATTTCACACCGTAGCTTTCATTGGGCACTTTGGAACAAGTTAGGGTTGATTTCCTCTACCTAAAAAACAATTTGATTTTCATAGAGTTTCAATTTCTTATCTTCAGATTCAACATAATTAAACTCATCATCCTCAACACTTCTTGTAAGGTTCCTCTTTTCTGACTTTTAACCACTTTAATATCTTGCTCAGCAATCCCCACAAAATCAGTTAACATTGTTTCAGAGTTAAGACCAGATTCTCCTCTAGGCTTCGTAGTAGAGGTTGTCTTCCTCCTTTGAACTGACCTTTCCCCTATGGAAGCAGGAACAATGTCCACATGCACAATATTAGATATGTTTAAAACATGAAGTTCCTGAACTCTCTCTTTGACCCACATCTCATCCAGATATTGGTCTAAGCAAACAACTAATCTTTGGAACCACTACCACTGACTTCCTCAGACCCCAAATTCAAATTATTAGACTCCTTTCTATTCACTAGCACAATACCCTCACTCTCTATTTCTCTAGCCTCACTCAACTCCACACTGAAACTTAACTTATTATTAAGCTTAGGGGAGTCTTTCTCAGTGGGCTACCCACTTGTTGATTACTATGACTTATAAACTCACTAAAACCTTTTGCCTGCTCTCAACCAATCTCCATTGGCCTAGATTTATAATGGTTCTTTTAATTGCTTCTTGTTTAATTACACAATTTATATCAGAATGACCATTTTTACCACAGTATAAACAGAAAAGTTAGAGGTTTTCATACCTGAAATCCACCCACCTATTTTCATTCCCAAGTTTGATGGTTGTTCCTCTGAGAATCAGATCCTTTAATTTCATCTCAATGAGCACTTTAAGAAGTTGGCCATTAGTGCTCCCTGTACTAGGAACATGAACATCCAACACCTTTCCCATTAACCTTCTAATCTTAATTCCTGATTCCGTAGTTAGCAAATGTAATGACAAATCTGAATCTGCACCCAAATCTTGATGTATTCATCATCCTCAGTGAATTCCATAGATTCAGGTCCCCAGACTTTAAGCAGCAGGTGTTGGCCTTCGAATGACCAAGTTTTACCTTTGAAGATCTTATCTCTATGCTCCTCCAGCTGGAAAATATATTTGAGTTTGTTTTTCCCTAGGATTCTGATAGTGAAAAGCGTTTTTAGTGCTCCAAATATCCGCCAGGAGTAGCACGCATTCCACTAAAATTAGCCTTATTTTCTCCATTTGTTTTTCCGATTAAGCTTAATTGGCAATCCTTAAGCCCTAGTGCTACATTTATTGGAAACTTTTATCGGGAAAATAAAAAATAAGAAGACTTTCTAATAAAAAAATACCGAGGCCTATGAAAACAAAATGTCCTTAAAATAGATTTTCTCCGTATAAGTGTCTGTTTTCCAAAATACAACGGCAAAATCGATTTAAGTTTGGTGAACTGGAATTATTCCTAGACTTGATATTTTTCAACTAGAGAGAAAAGAGTTTTTGTAAATTTTCTTCTTTCTTTTTCTTTTCTTGTAACACAAATGTCCCGCCCTTTATATAGGAATAGACATGATGCCTATGTTACAATTCAATTAATTTGTTTTCTTCAACTGAAGAGAACATACATTTGTTTTTTCCTCATTTCACCCCATTAAATTCATAACTTGATGAATTATTTTCTAATGGAGTTAGAACTCCCACCACAATAATTTACTTCATCCGTTATGTTTTTTTTTTCTTACAACAACATTCTCCTTAGATAATTCAACCCCTTTCTCCTCGTTGGCCGAGAGTTTGAGTTTTGCAAGCTGGTCCACAATCTCAACAAGCAACCAAGCACAAAAAGACGATAGAAAAAGACTAGACCTCTAGGGATGAACACAAAGCTCAGCAACCTGGGAAACGGAACCAACAAAACAAGGCAATCAAAGAAAATGAAAACCCCCTTACAAGCATCAGACAAGGCAAAGAAGATCCAAACCCTAGAACAAACCAAAAGCAACGACGCATAAGCTCTAGTCCCAAAACCTAAAAGAAAAAAACAATTCAAACTAAAACCCTAACACCCTATCCCCCAACAACACAAGAGAAAAGAAAAAGACAGCAAGAACAACAAATCCAACATAGTGGAATGGGATCTCTAGAGAGAGACGACTCCAACAAGATGGAACTTTTTATAATAAGGCAACGAATATGGGTGTTCGCAAGCTAGGAGTATGATGATCTAATGACTAAATCGTCAATCTTTTATCTGAAGAAATTACTTGAACTTTATCAGATAAATCATTTTATAATTGAGAATGAACTCAATCCTAAGCCCATCCACGAGCATCTAGACCAATTAATGCAAATATCAATTTTAACTTTTCTTTTAAAAATATTGGCTCTAAACTCCTTTATGGTATATTTAGTCTAAATAAACTTTCGAACAAAACGTAACTAGTAAACATCTAACTCTCCAAATTTAACACACAGCTACATTAAATTCTAGAAAATAAGACAATATATGGTACAAACACATAAGTTCATTTCATGTAGCTTAGATCTCAATTAATATCTCTATATTGAGTGACTATTAGTTTCTATGACTAAATTAAGACACAAAAAACAATAGTTACTAATTGAAGACAATAACTCTAATATCCCTTTTTTCTCGATCCCCTTTTCTCTCCCAAAAAATCCGGCGTCGCTGCTTTAAGCTGTTGGGATCTGTGAGGATCTCGTTATGTACAAGTCACGAATTCAATAGCAAACGTAAACCTATGCGCAGCGGATCTAAAGGTTTGGCGTAGAGAACGTACGGCTTAAAATTTATGTAGATCTGGTTGACCACGAACGGTTGACCACAATTGATTGACCGCAAATCACGTCTTGGGTTGCACGAACAAGATCAGATCAAAATCGGATCAAACGGATGCAAACAGATCAAAACGAAACTTTGCAGCCTGGGAGCTTCCGGCGGCGCGTGAGGACGCGTGCGGCGTTGGACGGCTGCGATCTCAGCGGCGATGGAAAGCTCTCGTCGAGACGGTCGTCTGGGTATGCTGTACGTCTTAATAGGGCTTCCAGTTATTTCTGTAGGTCAAAATATATTTCGTCTCTGTTTACCTACAGATCTTCTACTGTATTACTCAATACACCTTTCTTCTACTTGTACCAGTGGAGCAACAAGAAGAAGATAAAGCTCGAATGAGATCTAGAGAGAGAGAGAGAGGCGTGGGGCGTGTCTCGTTAGAATGAGATTGGGATTCTCTTCTCATGAGCTTAATGATGTATATATAGAGCTACAGTAGGGACCCTTAGGAGATTAGGAAAAGGGCACCCTGATTAATTAGACTAACTGTGGGCCAAGTCCACTCCTCTAATTAATTAAATAATATTAATGGGCCACCAACATTATATTATTGCACTCCTTTTTCCTAGCCCAAATTACATTTGAGACTCCAATAATAATTACTCGATTTACCTCCTCACGTTTAAGATATAATGTTCATTAATTGATTCGATTACTGACAATCAAGAATTAATTAATTTATTATTATTGCCCTGTGGGTTCGAGGTTCTTTTGAGTTCGCTACTGCTCCACTGTTATCACAGAACACGGTGATACCACGTGGCAAACTCGGTATAACCTCTAAGTCCACTAAGAAGTTCCTGAGCCAAACTGCCTCTTTCGCTGCCTCTGAGGCTGCTATGTACTCGGCTTCCATGGTGGAGTCTGCCACGCATTTCTGCTTAGCACTCCTCCATGAAATGGCTCCACTTCCCAAGGTAAACACATAACCTGAGGTTGACTTACTTTCATCTCTATCTGACTGGAAATCAGAATCACTGTAACCCAGAGGTAACAAGCTGCCTGCACGGTAAACTAACATGTACTCCTTAGTCCTTCTCAGGTACTTGAGTATATGCTTCACCGCAGACCAATGTTCCCGTCCCGGATTACTTTGTTATCTAGCTACCATGCCAACGGCGTAGCTAATATCTGGCCTAGTGCACAACATTGCATACATGAGACTTCCTACTGCCGAAGCATAAGGAACTGTCTTCATCTCTTCTATCTCCGTAGACGTCTTAGGAGTCATCTCCTTAGATAGAGGTATTCCATGTCTGAAAGGTAACATACCTTTTTTCTTGGAATCCTGCATGTTGAATCTGGCCAAGGCAGTATCTATATATGAAAAGTGAGATAAGCACAGCATTCTCTTCTTACGGTCTCGAATGAGCCTAATACCAAGAATGTGTCATGCTTCACCTAAGTCCTTCATATCAAACTGCTTAGACAACCACACCTTTACGTCTGACAACTCCTTCTTACTGTTTCCAATAAGCAGTATGTCATCTACGTAAAGCACAAGAAACACCACCACGCTCCCACTGATTTTCTTGTAAACACAGTGCTCATCCGAACATTGAGTGAACCCGTACGACTGGATCACCTCATGAAAACGGATGTTCCAAGATCTCGAAGCTTGCTTCAGTCCATAAATAGACCGATTAAGCTTACACACTAGATGCTCACGACCTTCAGTAATGAATCCCTCTGATTGCTGCATATAGATGTCTTCCTGTAGGTTCCCATTAAGGAAAGCTGTCTTGACATCCATCTGCCAGACCTCATAGTCCATATGAGCGGCTACAGCCAAGAGAATCCGAATGGATTTAAGCATAGCTACTGACAAAAAGGTCTCATCATAATCAATACCCTCGATCTGGGTATAACCTTTCGCAACAAGCCTAGCTTTAAAGGTTTGTACCTTCCCATCCGATCCTCTCTTTCTCTTATAAATCCACTTACATCCAATGGGTCGTACTCCATCGGGTGGTTCTACAAGATCCCAGACCTGATTGGAGTCCATTGACCCCATTTCAGCTTTCATTGCAATATTCCATGGATTTGCATCTTTATCTTGGAGTGTCTCATCGTAAGTTCTTGGGTTCGATTCTAGGCCTCCTGGAACTGAGTTCGATGACTCTCCAAGACCTATCCATCGGTCGGGTAAATGAGAAATCCTCCCACTGCGACGAGGCATTGTCTGCACTGGTACACTCTCAGTGTGCCGTATTGCAGTATTATGTGATGTATCTACTTGCGCACTCGGTGGGGAACCATCAATTTCACCCCTTAACTCCTCTAAGACTAGTCTACTCGCGGGCTTATGATTCATAATATTGTCTTCTTCCAAGAATCTAGCGTTCGTCGAAACGATCACCTTCTGATCCTCAGGACTATAAAATAATTCACCTTTCGTTCTCTTAGGATAGCCTACGAAAACTCGTGCTTCCGAGCGTTTCTCCAACTTGCCAGGTTCCTGCACTAACACGTGTGCAGGACTACCCTAAACTCGAAACTGTGAGAAACTGGGCTTGCGCCCTTTCCACATCTCATAAGGGGTAGTGTCAATTGACTTCGATGGAACCATGTTTAGAATATACAATGCTGTTTCCAATGCCAAACCCCAGAATGAATCTGGTAACCTCGAATAACTCATCATAGACCTAACCATCTCCATAGGAGTCCTATTTCTTTGCTCTGCAACCCCATTCTGCTGGGGCGTGCCTGGTGCAGTCAGTTGGGATTCAATCCCAACTTCCGATAAGTATGTCCTGAACTCTCCAAAGAGGTATTCGCCACCTCGATCAAAACAAAGTGACTTGATACATTTACCATGAAGCTTCTCCACAACTGCCCGATACTCCTTGAATTTCTCAAAGCATTCGGACTTGCAGTGCAACAGATAAACGTACCCAAATCTTGAGTAATCATCTATGAAAGACACATAGTACTCGAAATCTCCTCTAGCCTGGATCGACATAGGACCACACAAATCGGAATGAATCAATCCTAGCACTTCTTGGCTCCTATACCCTTTTGCCGTAAACGGCCTCTTGGCCATCTTACCTTCCAAGCAGGATTCGCAAGTTGGATAGTGCTCTTCCAATGGACCGAGATGTCCACTGGCCACTAACTTTTGAATCCTCCTAAAGTTGATGTGCCCAAGCCTAAGGTGCCACAGATATGCTTGATTCATCTGCGAAGACTCTTCCTCTTTTTAGATGTAGTTATGACATTATTCAAATTATTATGTTGCAGTGTGGGAGAGTTTGGTTTGAGAACATTCAAATTGCCAACTAATGAACCACAACATATGCAACGATTTCCAAAACGAATAATAACCATATCATCAAACGAAACTAAAAAACCATCCATAACAAGTTTAGAAACTGAAACAAGGTTCTTTCTAAAGCTAGGAACATAAAGACAATTTCTCAAAACCAAACTACTACTATCAAATGATAAAGTAACGTCTCTCACTGCAACAACCGCCACTTTCGTAGCATTGCCCATGTAGACGGTGATCTCTCCCTCCCTAAGTCGCTTGGTTTCCTGGAACCCCTGCGAAGAATTGCAGACATGATCAGTGGCTCCAGTATCTACACACCATGTTCTGGTAGATACAACCACAAAACATATTTCTACGACATTAACGAGAGAGTTACCTTTCTTGAGGATAGGGCAGTCGACCTTCCAGTGTCCTGACTTGTTGCACTTGTGGCATCTTCCTTTCGGTTTTTTTGCCATACCTTGAGGGGCCGGTCGTTGGTAAACCGGAGCATCATGTGCCTTCGTCTTTCCTGCAGACTTCTTTCTCTTCCTGCCCTTGTGAGGCCTGGAAGGTCCAGCCTGCTCGGAGACTAACACCTGAGGTGCCTGAGTGAATAAGGCCTCCGCCGACTGTAGCTCTGCAAGCAGTTCTGGAAGAGCCATATGCATCTTGTGCATGTTGTAGTTCAACTGGAACTAATGAAAACTCTTCGGCAGAGATTGGAGCATAATATCAACCTAGGTTTCTCCGTCAATATAATCTCAAGCTCATTGAGCTGCGCCATAACCCTAAGGGCGTGCGCCCTTACGGGTGTGCTCTTGACCATGCGCGTACTCATTAGAGCACTCAAAGCCTCTTGCCTAGCAGCCCTAGACTGATGTCCGAACAGATCCCTGAGATTGAGAAGTATATCTGCTGCAGTGTCCTTAGACTGATGCTGATGTTGAAGAACATTCGACATAGAAGCCAGAATGTAACACTTTGCCATCTCATCAGCCTTCTTCCACCGAGCATACTCCTCTTTCTCCTGCTCAGGAGCATCAGCCGCCGGCACCGCCGGGCAAGCATCAGTGATAGCAAACTTATAACCCTCAGCAGTCAACACTATGTCTAAGTTCCTCTTCCAATCAATGTAATTAGGACCAGTAAGCTGATTTTCTTTTAGAATGACTGACAACGGATTGAACGACATGATGAATATCCTGAGAATCATGCACATAAATTTTACAGATTAAACACTTTTGAATTTAACTGTTAATATTGATATCCTTAAAACAACATTAACTTAAATCCACTGACATTTATTACACCTTGTGAGAATGCAAGCTACGAGGGTCGCCCTACAAACTCGCATTTTGTAAGAGAAGGGCTTTTCTAAGGCCCATTAATTTCCATAAGTCAAAACCAAATTAATGACGAACGAAATTAATAGTCGGTCTCCATTTGGCCATGCAATAGAATTCAGGGACCCCTATGGGGGTTAATAAATTTAATCGCATTCTAAGTGAATCCCATTTCTCGGTCCTAAGGTCGTCAAATTTGATTATATGTCATCCGAGGGGAAGCCCGTACGCTCTCATAAGATTTTCTCTAACCGTCTAATATTAGAAATTTGTCCTGGTAATTTCCTACAATTAAATTTTAGCAATGTCACCCGAGGGGAAGCCTTAGGAATTTTACAATTAACTTTAATTTAAAATCCCTTCTCAAACGTAATATAATTTAATGAAGATTTTTAACTATTTATACAATTCCAAATTAATCTATGTTAATGCAATAATTAATTAACATGCATATTAATTCATGCAATTCTACTCACATGTGTTGGGCATAGAGCCAGCGAGCTCCTGTTGGTCAACCCCCTCGGTGCCGCACTTCCTAGCAATATCCCTGGACCAGGGCACGGCACCTATCCAACTATGTCTTGTTTTGGTTTCGGATCTACCTGATCCCTGGAACCTTCGCCTTGTTTTCAAAAGATTTGCGTGGGTTTCGGATATATGCGATGGAGGGGTATGTCAATGCAATAATTAATTAACATGTACAATAAATTATGCAATCCTAAATTAATACATGACAGTGCAATAATTAATTACATGCATAATTTATTGACACAATTCTAAATTAATCCTATGCATTACATAATTACTTAACATGCATAATTAATCTTGCAATACTAAATTAATCCCATGCAAGAACATAATTAATTAACATGCATAAATAATAATTTAATGACATAATAAATTTAATTAAATAAATAAATAAATCCACTATTATGGCCATTAAATATTAAGTCTCCTTAAACAAGGAAATTATGACAATTCTTTCCCTGTTCAATTGGAACTCCTTTAAGCAGTAGAATCCTGGTTGATCTTGTACTGCTTGATCATCAAGGCAAAAACGAACCACCAGTTGCCGCCACCAGTCCGCCGCCGCCGGCCACCGGTCGCCGCCTGCCAGTTCGCCGAAAAAAGCCACCGTTTTTTTTTTCTTTCTTTCGAGGCTCGTTCATCTCTTGTGATCTCCCGGTCATCAACACACGATCACAACACGAAAAATATAATTTACAAAATTACATAATTCGATCCTAGATCCAACGAATGGATGTACATGTTTTCTAAACAAATAATTAAATCTATCCGGTCAACCCCCGGGCGAATAATTATTACAAACATTCATCCATAAATTCCTCGACATGCCCGAGGCTTTAAAAACAAATTTAAAACCATACATCACATTCAACAACATTCATCAAACACATAATCGGCCATAATAGTGGATTAACTATTTATCCTGCAAAGCCGAGTTATGCAAATATAAACCAATATATGGCTGCGTTTGAACACATCTTGTCAAATAGAGTCGTAAAAATTCGAACTTTGTACAAAACGAATTAACTAAGTGCTCTGATACCACTTGTTGGGATCTATGAGGATCTCGTTATGTACAAGTCACGAATTCAATAGCAAACGTAAACCTCTGCGCAGCGGATCTAAAGGTTTGACGTAGAGAACTTACGGCTTAAAATTTATGTAGATCTGGTTGACCATGAATGGTTGACCACAATTGATTGACCGCAAATCACGTCTTGGGTTGCACGAACAAGATCAGATCAAAATCGGATCAAACGGATGCAAACAGATCAAAACGAAACTTTGCAGCCTCGGAGTTTTCGGCGGCGCGTGAGGGCGCGTGCAGCGTCGGACGGCTGCGATGGAAAGCTCTCGTCGAGACGGTCGTCTGGGTATGCTGTACGTCTTAATCGGACTTCCGATTAGTTCTGTAGGTCAAAATATATTTCGTCTCTGTTTACCTACAGATCTTCTACTGTATTACTCAATACACCTTTCTTCTACTTGTACCAGTGGAGCAACAAGAAGAAGATAAAGCTCGAATGAGATCTAGAGAGAGAGAGAGAGGCGTGGGGCGTGTCTCGTTAGAATGAGATTGGGATTCTCTTCTCATGAGGTTAATGATGTATATATAGAGCTACAGTAGGGACCCGTAGGAGATTAGGAAAAGGGCACCCGGATTAATTAAACTAACTGTGGGCCAAGCCCACTCCTCTAATTAATTAAATAATATTAATGGGCCACCAACATTATATTATCGCACTCCCTTTTCCTAGCCCAAATTACATTTGAGACTCCAATAATAATTACTCGATTTACCTCCCCACGTTTAAGATATAATGTTCATTAATTAATTCGATTACTGACAATCAAGAATTAATTAATTTATTATTATTTCACCGAAGCTAGTGCTCGTTCATCACATTCTTATTATGCCGGAACTTAATCCACCTGCAGGGTTTAACATAACAATCCTTCATGAACTCACTCCGGGGACATCATCAAACTAACGCACATGGTGACCGTAAATATTCTAACACCACATTCTATATATAATAATATTACCCAAAACAGTAAGAATATTAATCCAGCGAACTGAACCTCACCCATATGGATCAAAGTAATATATATTATATATATATATGCATGTTTAATATCTTACGGGTTAAGAGAATGCAGTAATTAACCGAGGCCTAGTTCATTTACGACGATCAATATAAAATGAACTTCTCATCTCTGGGATCCTGTTCAATACATAAATGTACTAGTGCAACTAATCAGTTAAGACAAACTATACAGTTGACACTACAACCGTTCGGATGGGGTGTTCATGTCCATCTACGTTGTGAACAACTATTCTTGTTCGCAAGTGACTGATAGAGTGATCTTAGGTTTGCCCGATGACGACCCACCCTGTATAAGTGCAGAACAACATAACGTAGAACTTGTTTAATCTAACATGATTCTCATTCATAAAGGGTAAATGTGTAATAACATGCAAAGCCAAGCTTTCAGTATATAACACTAACATAAGCCTCCATCGTCTGGCCTTCCTCAGCGGCGGCAGACTCGGGCCTGCGGTCGTCCTCAACTGCTCGGCCCATCCCGGATGTCGTTTTGTCTCCGATGCTGCCGAAGGCTACTAGATCGTCACATCCCTCCCATCGACGAATTTGCCTTTTCAGGCGAAACCTTGTGGGTTGGTCGCCAGATTCGGTGGTCAGTGGTGGCGTCGAGAGGGACGAGGGTCTGTGGATGGGTCGGGGCCCTGGCGGTTGCAACGAATTTAGTTGTGGCGGTCATAGCTTGGGACTTTGCCTCTCCAACTCGGAATCTTCGACAGCGATCCTCCGGCTTCTTGGGCCGCCCTTGAGGTATGCTTCCGTCTATTGGTTGTGTTGGGTTGAGATTGGGGTTGCTGGGGATCTTAGTGGTGAGCCACGGCCTTCCGACGAGTTCAGGCTCTGGTCGACGTAGGGTTGGTGGTTTGAATGCGCGGAGTTATGTTGCTATGGGTGGGGCGCTGCTCTGGATGCCGAGGCATTTTCAATGTCAGGGAGGCCGACGTCGAGTGGTCGAACTACCCTCACCGTTCTCCGTTCGGCTAGTGGTGTTAGGCGGCGGGGGATCGGTTCCTCTCGAGCTCGACTAGTGGTGTTAGACGGGTTTGGTTGGAGCTGGTGTGAGGGTTGATTTTGTTTTTGTTCTTCCGGAGTTTAGTTCATGTTCAAGTTTGGCTTTTGTATAGGCCTTGTGGCAGTTTCGAAAGCGGTTTCCTGGACTCGGATCATTCTTTGACATCGACTTTCTCTGCGGTTTGGTCTGCTCTCCTTTGTTTTTTGTGTGTTTGTTGTTTTTGTGGTAGTATTGTGTCTTTGGTCTGGATACCTTGTCTGTGTGCTTATGTTCTGTATTTTAGGTTTGGGTCGTTGGCCTCAGTTTGTGCGGGAGCAATTTATTATCCTGTTGGGACCAGCTCCTATCTCTATTCTCCTGTGGGGAGCTTTTCGTTGTAGTTTTTCTTTGTGTTTGTTGTGTTGTTGTCTTGAGCGTCTTGTTTTGGTTTCTAGCGTTTGCTAGAGTCGAGCTTCTAGGTGGTCGTCAGACATGTCCTCCCATTTTATTCAGCTTCGGGCTGTGTTCCAAGTTGTATCTTTGCACATTTGTGCGTTTGTTATATAAATTCTCTATCGTTTCGGAANTTAATTAAATAAATTAGAATACAAGAAATTTAAATATATATAAATAAAAAATAATGAATAAAAATAACATAATATAGTTATTTATAGTTATTTTTTTCAAAAAGTAATAATATCTTAAAAAAATGTATTTAATATTTAATATATATCTAAAATTTAAATAATCTAAATAAGTTCCTATTTATAAATTATAATTAATATTTAGAATACGTTTTATTTATCTCTTATTTTCAAGTGTTAATTATATAAATAATTTTAACTCCGCCTGGCAGGTGCTTTACGAAGATAGAACCCGAGGATACGAAGACGCGAAAGGAGAGGGACGAGGTACGAGGGAACGAGCGAAGCGAAGTGAAGTGAAGTCATAGAATTGTAAGTCATCAATTACATCGAACCTTGGCATAAAGCATAGTAACAGAAGGGGGCAAGAGAACGTTTATTCATACATTTTATTTATATATCTATATATATATATAAATTGAAATAAAAATAATCATAAATTTATAAATGATAAATTTATTACTTGAAATTTTAAATATACTAATACTAAGAAAACAATTTTAAATATACTAATACTAACACCGTATAGTGATGTTTATTTATACCGAATAGAAATTTATTTATAATTAATAAATATTTATATGAAACCTAACTTTATATTTCAAGAATATAGTTTTAAAATAAATAATACATAAGAGAAGTTTTAATGTTAGCTTTGGTGACAAATAGCAATAATGTTTCGTAGAGTGGGATTTGATATAGAATTTCTCGAAAAGTTTTGTCAGAAATAAAGAGGGAAAAGTGTTCAAAGTTATTGTTTTAAAAGTAAGATAAATTTGAGATTCTGAATTAATATAATGTTGGAAAAATTAGTTATAAAACTTGGATTTAACCAAGGTTTGACTGAATTTTTATTCGGGTTGAATTAGACTGTGTAGAAAAATTTTAGATACTCGTGATATATTTATTTTCTCAGAACTGGTTTTCAGTGAGTGAGAAATAAACTATTAAAATTAGCCATAAATGGACACGTAAAACGATGGTGGTGGGATTTGAAAGGTCAAAAATCATTTCACACATTGCACTTTTAAATGAGACTAATTCTCTTTATTATAATAAAGAGAGTTTGAAATGTCACAATAACAACAAAGCTATGCAACAAGTGTCGGTGTTGGCTTGGCCACACGCGCACGTGTCTGTGCTCGCCAGTCAGTTCTACTCGACTCGACTCAGGCTCTGGCATGGGCACGACCATGGGCACATACCGAGGCTTGGGACTTAGGATTTGGTACTTGAGTTTTGGGTCTTAGTTCTTGGGCCATGGTCTTTGGTACTTGGTACTTGCTGCTTAGTCATTTTACTGTAAATTTATTTGCAGTTCTGAAGTCCAAGATAAAATCCAAACCGAGTTGGGGTTCGACTCGAGTTTTGACCCAACCCGTGTGAGACCTCTCCAGGTACAATGAACTTGGATGTGTGTGACCTTTCGCCTATCCACTTGACAGTTTCAGTGGTTATCAGGTGGAGTGAAGGTGACTTAACAACTTAAAACTTCCCATATACAGCAGCCACTAGTGGCTGTTACTAGTTGGCTGTTATAAGATGAAGACCAGTGGTCATCTCCCACATGAGCTAGAAGTCCCATAAATAAGACCTTTCTAGAGTTGCAGTCTTCAGGGACGGATCTAGAAATTAGAAATAGATTGGGCTAAAATTTTAAAAACTAATTTTCATAAAAATCACATAATATTTTATCTTCAAATATTCATTGAAGTTGTGCTCGACGAGCTTCTATAAAAAAGCATTATGCTCATTTTGCACCGTATTTAATGTGCCTTCACTAGTTTAATGTTGATCTCGTTTTGTAAAGAACGATGATATCAATTGCGTTTTCCTTTCTTGGCCGAAGGTTGGCGCTCTATGTGAATTTCTAAAAATTCCACAATACCAATAAATAGATTTTTTATATGACATAGTTATTAGCAAAATGAAATGCCTACACATCATAAATTATATCCAACTATGATATACAACAACCACATTAGAGGATGAGAGATTAAAAAAATGCACACACACAAAATTGCTACTTCATACACAATCAACAAAACAAGAATTGCAACCAAATGATTCTAGCAATTACTGTTAAAACTCTAAATAGCTCAACTAAAATGAGAATATAGATAAAGACAATTAGACAAATGAAATAAATATCTAATAGGGGGTTTAAAAATATAACTAACTATTAAAGAAGAAATTAAATCGTCTTCATGAAAGTAGTCTCTTTCTTGTTGAATTTTTTTTCTTCTAAATTCATTGTTTCGGTGTTCGGAGGAGAGGCATGACCGTGGTTAATTTATTTAATTAGAGTCTAATGTATAGTGGTGTTTTATGGGTTAGTACCTAGTGGAAAAGGTGGAACAACAATATATAATATTTTGTTTGAGTGTTGTTAGTAGTTTTTGAACTTAATAGATAAGTGAATTATTTTGTTGGGTTAGTAGGTTGATTTATTGGGCTAGGCTAAAAATATAACTTTTTTTTTTCAAACTAATAGCTGTTAAAGAAAAATAACAGGCCTGGGCTTCAGCGCAGCCCAGGCCTCAAGTAGGTCCGTCCATGGTCATCTTCATTTTTACTCTTCAGAATAACCTCACGCATCATAACTTACACTGCTAATTTTTTTGACTCCGTTCGAGTTCGCCGGAGCTCAGAAGTCTGAAGTAATATAGATTCTGAGGTGTAGTCATTGTATCTTTGGGGACGAGATGTCTGAATCTGTTAGCATACTACATGGCGTATTCGTCTTGCGAAAAGAGCAACCGTCGCCTCGGTTGATTCTCTTCCCGCATCTTCAGTTTGTGTTTTGTTATTTTCTATTTTTAGTTCAAGTTGTACAAAATAAAAGAACACAATATTCAGTTCATAGGTATCTCGTTGTAATCGATACACATAGTTGTAACAATCGCAAGACGAATAACCTTACATCTATTGAACTGATGGCATCCGCCGGAGAAGGTTCGCAAACTCAACAAATCCAACAGCAATAACAACCGATCAACACCAGTGTTCCTCATCATTATCCCGTACCTGTTATCCATGTCCCTACCGCTGAAAAGCCCAAGAAATTCAACGGACTTGACTTCAAGAGCTGGCAGCAGAAGATGGACTTCTACCAAACCACATTGGGTTTGGTGAAGTATCTGAAGGACGATCCCCCGATTTTGGCTGAAAACAAAATCAGTGCTGAGCTACGCGCCGCATATGATGCTTGGGTGCAAAGTGATTACCTTTGCTAGAACTATGTCCTGAACGAACTGAGTAACGAGTTGTACAATGTGTGGAGCTTGATTGGTTCTGCCAAGGAGCTTTGGAATGCCTTGGAGAAGAAGTACAAAACTGAGGATATGCAGGGTGAAGAAATTTGTCGTCAATAAATTTCTTGACTTCAAGACGAGTGACTCAAAGACCATCATGTCTCAAGTGCAATGCAACGTTGTTATACCACAAATACCTGAACCGCTCGACCGCTCCTCTTGGACCGAATTAAACCTTCTCGATCGCCGGTACCTGCAAAACACGCCGGGGGTGGTCCCGGCGTGGACACTCCGACGCTCAAGTCAGTGGTGGTGTTTCGGAGAGAAAACGGCAGAGTAACGAGATAATATGTGTATGTGTGTTGTGTAATATGAATGAACCTGTTCCTTTTTATAGGTGAGGCCATGAAGAGTCCTAGTTGTTCTGGAAGTCTTCCTCGTGTTTATCTCTAAATTAGGTCGAAGATACCCAGAACTTCAGAGTGCTTATCACTACAAACTTCCTTGTGACTTGGCCACGAAGCCATCGTTGGGATCTGGTTACCTCGGCCGAACCCTTTGGCCTAGCTGCCTAGGTGCCGAGGTGCCTAGCTGCCTAAGTGCCGAGGTGCCTGGCTCTCTAGGTGCCGAGGTGCCTAGCTGCCCAGGTGTCGAGGCGCCTAGCTGCCTAGTTGCCTAGCTGCGGAGATGCCCCGCTGCCTAGGCGATCGCCTTCGTCTAGCTCACCTTGAGTTGGTCTTCACCTAGCGCCCACCAAATATAACTATAACTAAACTCGAATTCCGACCGGTCTGAGACGAACCCCATTCACATGGCCGTATCATCTTGCCCCCCCATTTCTAGGACTAGCTGTCGCAGCTTGGCCTAAGAAATAGAGAAATTACTCATGTCGTGGTGATCAGTCGCATAACCGTGTTTATTTTCAAACTTCCGTGTCATCACACGAAGTCTTATGCAAAGTGTCGCAGCACGACCCTTTGTATCGAGCTAGCTAGGGGTGCCGACCACCAAGGCGACCCGCCGAGCTGTCAAGGTGCGACCCACCCACCGAGACGCCGAACTGCCGAGGTGCGACCCACGCGTTGGGCTCACGCGCCGACCTGTCGAGCTGCTCACGCCGAACTGCCAAGCCGACGAGCTGGCCTGCCGAGGAGTCGGCGCCGAGCTCCCGAGAGGGGCGATGCCGAGCTACCGTGAAACCAACGCCGAACTGAGGAAGCCGCGACGCCGAGCTCCCGCGAGGGGCGATGCCATGGCGAGGAGCAGTCTCATTTGCCGATACCGAGGCGACGAGCTGCCCTGCCAAGGAGCTGGCGCTGAGCTGCCCTGAAGTCGATGTCGAGCTGACGAACTGGCCCGCCGAGGAGCCTACGCCGAGCTCCCGCAAGTGGCGACGCCTATCTGCCGAGGCGCGACCTGCCGACGTGGTCGTATGCCGAGCTGTTGAGGACGCCGAGCACCCACAATGCCGAGACGCCGAGCTGCTAAGTCACGCCGAGCACCCGCAATGCCGATGCCGACCTGCTGAACCGCCGAGCTGCCCAACGCCGAGGTGCCGAGCTCCGAGCCGCTGCAAGCGTGACGGACTGCCAATGCCGACCTGCCCAGCCGACTTGCCGAGCAGAGAGCCATGCTACGCGTCCATCGAGCCACGAAATGCCGAGCACAATTGCTAAGCCTTGGTGTTGGGTGAAAAATTGTGTATCGCATGCCCTCACTTCCTCCAAGTATGCCCACCTACCTCATCACACATGCTCCCTTTTTCATCTACCACCTCCCTTGGAAACACTAATTAACTTCTCCTACAAGCCTCTCTCTCTGCCCTTGATCTTCCTTTAAATGAATGGTGGAGATCAAACAAGACTCATCCTTCTCCATCTATATATACTCCTTCTCTCATTCATCATACTTCATCAATTCTCTCTCTTTCCTCTTCTTACTACAAAATTCCTCTTTCTAAAAAAGAAAGCTCTCAATCTATTCTCAATACCCGGCAATTTTATTTTCGACGAGCTCACAAAATTCCGCCGAGCACTCACACTGCTCCGACGACGAGTTCGCATCACCCGACGAGCCGACGCCTCCCGCCGAGCACGCGCCGACCTGACGCCCATCCGACGATCTCGCGCCCTTCTTCAACCGAAAACCACACGCACACCGGCCTTATCTATCCTAGCACCATGTCGGACAATTTCATGGGTACGCCGACCTTATCCCCTTACTATCGCCTCATGAATATTGTGCAAAATGTTTGTTTCTTTATTGTATTTATTTTTTGCATATGCTCGTTAAATGTTTTCCGACTTTCGTACCCATTAGAGTCCTCGACCTCGACCACGCACACTAGTGCCTCCACCTCTGCCATGAGCACTAGTACGTCGTCTCCTACTTCACATTCTTCCCCCATACAAGGCCCTTCCGTTACCTTAGCCCTCCAAGCCTCGTCGTCCACAACCTCCAACAAAACAAAAAAGGGTGCCACCCCCTCTCAAGTGACACCTTCTAACCCCATCTCCTACTCGGACAACCAAATAGCCGCCCTTGTTAAAAAAATTGAGTTACCCCAAGGATGGGAACTCAGACTTCCACAACCCGGAGATTCATAGAAGAACCCCCCACCCGACTTCTACAGCTTTTTTATAGATCAAGCCAACGTCGGACGGAGATTTCCTCTACACCCTGACCTACTCGAATTAAGCAAGTTATATCGCTTTCCCCTGAACCAATTTCCTCCCAACGCGACACGCTATCTCGTCGGTTTTATCATGACTTGTCGAGCTCACCTCGGCGAGTTTGACCCGGAACTATGCTTATATTGTCTCAATCTCCAATCCTCGAACAATACTTCACCCTACCTCATGCCCCGCAACAATGCTAAATTCTTAAAAAACCCTAAATCAAAAATTCATAACTGGCAAAACAAATTCTTCTTCGTTCGCCCCGCTTCCAAAATTTCCGACCTCCAATCCGAGTGGTTGGACGAGCTACCGGGTCAGCGTAAGAAACCAAGACGGAACGCCAAATATGACACCCTCATCGCCCAATGGAATAAGAGCCCCCTTCACGTGGTAAAGCTGACCACCAATGACCGACTCCTTCGGCAACTCCAGCTGTCGAGCTGTGCCGCCGACCCCGTGAGTGACATAGGTAGGCCTCGACGCCACAACTTGTCGTCATATCGCCTACTCTTTCCTTTATGCTAGTTCTACTTACATAACTTATTTACTTATATTCTTTCTTGTATTTGTCTTGCAGCAGAACTTCTCCAGACCTGCGCTGCCCCCCCTGCCAAGTCCTCAGGAGCAGCGCCGACTCCCCCCAAAGTGCCAACGCAGGAGGTGGTCAACCTTCCCCTGGACGAGGTCCCCAAGTGCAGCCCCACCGTGAGCATCCGACGAGGTCCTTCAAGCGTAAGAAGACTTGCCCTAAAGAGGGGACCACATCGGCACAGGGCGCCGAGCCGACCACCCATTCCCTGCGAGCCAAGAAGCCAACTCGGTTTGCCAGGAACAAGGACGTATCGGTGACCAGCTCTTATCTCCTTGACATTTTTCCAAAGGGCGAGACAACGCAATGGCCCACCAAAAAGAGTCGAGCCGATACGATCACCTACAACCTTGGTCTAGTATGACTCTTAACTTACACTTTTATTAAACAAATATTGTAAAATCTATGCAAATCTAATCCCATGTCCCAAACAGGCTTTGGCTGGCATAGCTCCTCTCCTCGACGAGCAGTTGGAGGATGAGGATGACGAGGTGAAATCCCTCAAGGACGAGGTGGAGAAGGGCGAGGAGCGAGTCGCCGACCTGCAAAAGGCCCTCGATCGTCAAAAGGCCATAACGCAGAAGCTCCGAGCTAAGTTCCAGGCCAAAGAGGCCGAGCTTAAAGCTAGAGACGCCAAGCTCAAAGCCAAAGACGCTGAGCTTAAAAAGCTTCGAGAGGAAGTTGATGAGCGCGTTGCCCAGGCAGAAAGAGATGGCTAGGGATCTTTCCTATCATCGGACATAGGACAACACTTCGTCGAGTGCTTCCGGTCCGAACTGCTGTCACACTACCATGACTCTGTAGCATTCCTCCGGCGGATGGGCACAGCCTGCCGTGAATACTTCCATGAAGGGGTCGTTCGTACCCAAGCCGAGGCAGAGAAGCAAGGCTTCACCATCTCTGTAGATGAGGACGCGCTGCTGAAAGGCGTCCCTACCCCATCTGGATGGAAAGGCGACAAGTCTCTTCCCCTGGACCATCCTTGGTGGAATAGGGCTTTGGAGGCTGCCGCGACTACTGTGGCGAAAAAGTTCGGGGCAGATGTGGAGAAGATCTACGGTGCGCCACCTCCTTAGAGTCATGTGATTTCCTTTTGTGTTGAAGTAGAACATTTGAACGTATTCCGTTTATTTTGGCATGTAACCTTGAACTCGTTTAGTCGTATGTTTTGGGTATGTTCAATGAACCATGTTTTTCATTTCCAACTTCTACGAACTGTTGGCACCATGCCTTCGTGAGACATTTATTTATCGCCGTTACTTATGTCAATGTCCGCATACTTATATAATTCATTACCGCGCAAGCAACAATATCTATCCTTCCGCGACGAGCTTCATTCACCAAGTCTATAAAATACTTAGCATCGTGACAATGGGCTTTTGCACCTAGCACAATTATTGCTAAGTCTCTTAAGACTCGCCTAGCTCCGCGAGCGTTGGAGAGACTAACAGACTTTCGCCCTACAAAGGTCGTCACCTAGCTTCGCGAACTTAGGTGAGACTGACAGGCTTTCGCCCTACGAAGGTCGTCGCATTTTGCATCTAGCACAATTATTGCTAAGTCTCTTAAGACTCGCCTAGCTCCGCGAGCGTTGGAGAGACTAACAGACTTTCTCCCTACAAAGGTCGTCGCCTAGCTCCGCGAGCTTAGGTGAGACTGACAGGCTTTCGCCCTACGAAGGTCGTCGCCTAGCTCCGCGAGCTTAGGTGAGACTGACAGGCTTTCGCCCTACGAAGGTCGTCGACTAGCTCCGCGAGCTTAGGTGAGACTAACAGGCTTTCTCCCTATGAAGGTCGTCGCCTAGCTCCGCGAGCATAGGAAAGACTAACAGGCTTTCGCCCTACGAAGGTCGTCGCCTAGCTCCGCGAGCGTAGGAGAGACCGACAGGCTCTTGCCCTATAGAGGTCGTCTCCTAGCTCCGCGAGCTTAGGTGAGACTGACAGGCTTTCACCCTATGAAGGTCGTCGCCTAGCTCCGCGAGCATAGGAGAGACTGACAAGCTTTCGCCCTATAGAGGTCATCGCCTAGCTCCGGTGAGACTGACAGGCTTTCGCCCTATGAAGGTCGTCGCCTAGCTCCGAGTGGCAACTGGTGGAACCAGTCTTGTGCTGAGCCCTTCAAGGTAGTTAAGAAAGCCCGACAACTAACCGCATCGCTGTATCGGTGCAGGACCGATATGTTATCGAACGACCTCAGGTGTCTAGCAGGATCTGCCGACCCATTATCTGATAGGCTCAGCTCTCTGAAGTTATTTGGCAAGTCTCCACCTCGCACCTCTTCCGAAAAAGGATGACCATGCGACCTGCCCACCCTTCTCCCTGGGAGTCGGGCTTGCATCTCACGCATTTGTTCCGCTAGTCTTTCCAGAGTCAACCCCTCCTGATGTGCCACCAAGGGTCGAGATGTCGCCGACCTATCGCCATCCTCATCCCCTCTTTCGCGCTGGTGGGTCTAGTGAGGGTGCAAGGACAACTGCTGATGCACGGGCTGCCTTAGCGATTTATTAGCTCGTCGATCAACCTCTTGAGCCCGCTCTATTGCGTCCGCTATGATCCTGTCCAGTTCCGCCCTCGTCATATGTATCGTTTAATCTCCTCTTGTCGTCGAGGAGTTGCCTGGGGGGTTGGTTCCTCCTACTAAGACCATTTGTTGATTGTTCAGCGGGGTCACCTGACCCGTGTTCCCATCAAGGACCTGGCCGACTTGACCAATTCCTCCAATCGTTGCCCTGCCGAGCTCCTTCTCCTTGTTGGTCAAGCCACCCGATTCTCCTGGGTTCGCCAAATGCACTTGAGCTCCTGGTGGCGGTGTTGGGGTCAACGTCTCCTTGGGGGTAGTAGGCGACGGCGACCACCTGGGCGGCGGCCCTGTTCCAAGAGCCCTCTTCGTCCACGCCTCATCCATATCCTTTGTCAAGTTTTTCTTCAAGTTATCTCCTGCCATGATCCCCGTTCCCTCCTTCTTCTTAGGTGAGAAAAAACAGCCTATGATACTCTGGTAGAAGACTGAGTTTCCCCACAGACGGCGCCAATTTGTTATACCACAAATACCTGAACCGCTCGACCGCTCCTCTTGGACCGAATTAAACCTTCTCGATCGCCGGTACCTGCAAAACACGCCGAGGGTGGTCCCGGCGTGGACACTCTGACGCTCAAGTCAGTGGTGGTGTTTCGGAGAGAAAACGGCAGAGTAACGAGATAATATGTGTATGTGTGTTGTGTAATATGAATGAACCTGTTCCTTTTTATAGGTGAGGCCATGAAGAGTCCTAGTTGTTTCGGAAGTCTTCCTCGTGTTTATCTCTAAATTAGGTCGAAGATACCCAGAACTTCAGAGTCCTTATCACTACAAACTTTCTTGTGACTTGGCCACGAAGCCATCGTTGGGCTCTGGTTACCTCGGCCGAACCCTTTGGCCTAGCTGCCTAGGTGCCGAGGTGCCTAGCTGCCTAAGTGCCGAGGTGCCTGGCTGTCTAGGTGCCGAGGTGCCGCCGCCTAGGTGCCGAGGTGCCGCCGCCTAGGTGCCGAGGTGCCTAGCTGCCCAGGTGTCGAGGCGCCTAACTGCCTAGTTGCCTAGCTGCGGAGATGCCCCGCTGCCTAGGCGATCGCTTTCGTCTAGCTCACCTTGAGTTGGTCTTCACCTAGCGCCCACCAAATATAACTATAACTAAACTCGAATTTCGACCGGTCTGAGACGAACCCCATTCACATGGCCGTATCAAACGCCTTTTTACTTATCTTTCAAAAAACTCTAGGTTTTCACAATAAATTTTAAAACTTATTTGAATGCATTTTAAATATTATTTAAATACAAACTCAAGATCTCACTCAATTCCACTCAGTCAACTTTATTTAAAATTAACTCACTTTAACTCAAAATCAATCAAAATCGGTTTTGATTTATATACAATCGCTCACATGATTTGAAGTGAGTTAATTTTAAATAAAGTTGATTGAGATGATTTGAGTGATTTTGAATTTGTAAATAAATAATATTAAAAATGTAATGTTCAAAGTTAATATGATTTAAAAATAGGAGAGAAGATATCAAGATGATAGATAGTTAAAATGATATGAGTGAATGGACAGTTATTAATATCCGAGTCCGGCCCCAACAGAGGTACCGGTCCGACAAATTGAGGACCGAACAGTGGCTGGCCGAGCCGAAGGGGCCGATACCCAAAACCGATCGAGGGTGCCGAGCTGAACAAACATCAAAGCCATCGGGAATGATGGGAGGAACCGGTCCCGAGATCGGCACCAAACCCATGCAGCTGTGAGGTCGACACCCTATTCGAGATCTCATAAGGGCGGCCTCTAATAGGAATACGGTGTCAAACACAATAAAATAAGGTCACTTGTCGACAAATGATTGCCGATGGGACATCCAACTCAGTCAAAACGTGTCCGCATTTAATGCAGCCCACGTTCGCATTAAATGCATAGCAGGTAATGATTGGGAAATCCGAAAATCACTCCCAATCAGTCAGAGAAGCGCCGGCTTGTCCCGCCAAACTACTGTACGACAAGACGGATGAACAGTACCCGAACAGTACCGCATTAAAGACCCCTATAAATAGCAACCCCCTCATTTATTTTTAGGTTGTTGAATCTCAACTACTTGTACTCCATATTTTCTCTCTCTAAGGCTTGTAAGAAACTCTTGTAAGTATTATAAGTATATCGCAAGTGCCGACCTCGTACGAGAGGCCGACCTCGTGATCCGTTAAATAAAACCGTGATTAAACCGTATTTCTTTGTCTTTCCCTTATTTTTCTTTCCATTACTCGACTTTTTAACCGTTGACCGGAAACGTCCGTCAACAGTTTAGCGCTAGAAGGAGGGCACCATAAGTTACTTGGTGTCAATTTTTCGATCTTGTGAAACTCCACATCACGCTCATCTTTTCCCACCCTTTCACTTTCAAAAGCAACTCAAAATGCCTTCATCCGGACATGACGACTCCTCCCAGCAGTCCGGCTCCCAGCCTCGCCGCCGCAACGGCAGGGAGACCTCCCGGCGCGTTCAGCAGGGGCCCATAGTCCCTGTTCCCCCAGTTCCCACCTTTGCTGCGGCCATGCAGCACCCCGACGTTCTTAAGGCCCTTGAGGGGGTCTTCGCTCGAGCCCTAGCCAGCCAGGCTGCCGGGGCAAACACCGTGCCGCCCACGGAAAACCCCGGCAACACCTTGCTCCATACCCCCGAGAAGGAGGCCGGGGGGCAGAGGAACCCGGCGAGATCTAAGACCACGGCTCAATCGCCGAACCGTGAGGCGCAATCTGGCCGTGACAAAAGCGCCAGACCGGCACCAACCGAGCAAACGGGAGAAAGTCGCTCGGGACGAAGCCTCCAAGTCGCCCGCCGATCTGTTCACCAGCACCTAGGTGACAAGAGTCAAACCAACCGCGACCTCCGAGAAGTAATCAGGCGCGGCAAGACGATTGGGCACGATACCGAGGAGGTCGCTGCCCTCAAACGCAGGATCGCCGAACTGGAGGGTCGGCACCCCTCTGGGAGTGAGCTGTCACTCCCCGCTTATCCCCGACCTTCCACACGGCCAACTCCCCGGGTCGTGGACAACGCGTCACCTCTTTCCCCCGATATCCTTCAAGAAGCCGTCCCTAAGGGAATACAAATACCCCAGCTCGGCCTCTACGATGGGAGTTCGGACCCCGACTCCCACCTCGGCCTCTACACTTCGTGGATGGACCTGCACGGCGCCTCTGACGCTCTGCGCTGTCGCATGTTCTCTCTGACGCTGGGGCCCAAGGCGCAGAGGTGGTACCATTCTCTTTACCCCCGCTCCATTTCGACCTAGGCACAACTCAAGTCGGCGTTGCGGTCCCACTTCATCGGATCGCAGGTCAATCTCGCCCCCAAGGAATCCATCTCCAACATTGTACAGGGCGAGAACGAGAGTTTGAAGGATTACATCGCTCGATTCAATGACCGGGTCCAAAATATGGAGAGATGCCACCCCGACGCCCTGCTGATCACAGCCCAGGGCGGCCTCAGACCAAAAACACTGTTTAGGTGGTCCCTGCGCCAGAACAAGCCGACCACCTATCAGGAGTTCCTCACCCGCGCCCAGGATTATATCATGGCGGAGGAATCTTCATCCATCCCGACATTCGATGCCACGCCGGCACTGGCTCCGGCAAAAGCGAAGATAAAAGAAGAAAAATCGGGGAAGCCAAGCAAGTCGTTCGCTGAAATCCGGGCCCAGCGGAGACAGAGGGCTGAGGAACTGAAAGAAAGCTACCAAGGCGTCTTTTCGGTGGAAGCCGCGGCGGTCTACGAAGAGATCAAGGCCAAGGGGTTGCTACCGGACCCCAAAGCGATGTTCACCGACAAAGACAAGGTGGATAAGACCCGCTACTGCTCCTACCATAAGGCGCATGGGCACAATACTGCCCAGTGCCGAAATTTGATCTCGGCACTGCTCAAACTGATCGATGATCCCCAGCTCCGGAGGTTCACCCACTCCGGAGAGAAGAGGAAGAAGGGGGGCCGCTTCGAGGAAGGCCCAGACAGCGAAGAGGATGCCGACGTGAATCCTCGAAGGAAAAAGCCGCAGCAGGGCGGCCCCCACGAAATCATGACCTTCTGCCCCGCCCATCAAGACGAGGCCGGCACCTTCAGGGGCAGAAAGAGAGACCGGTCCCCACGCACCGGGGCCGATTCGGCCGACCTCCCAACCCGGCGCGTCAACACAAGCCGGAGTGAGTCCCTCCTTTCCAGGAGGCAAACCAAGGCCTATGCCCGACAGGCCTATCATGCCGGGCAGAGGGTGATGCACGCCAACAGCAGGCCGGCGCCAGAGCCGACCCCAAACACCGTCACCTTTACCGATGAGGACGCCTTCCTGTTCGATCACCCACACTCCGACGCCTTGGTGATCACGGCACCGATCATGGCGATAAAGATCCATCGCATCATGGTCGACACGGGGGCCTATGCAAGCATCCTTTACTACGAGACCTTCAAAAAGATGGGTATCGATAGGAAGGAAGTGCAACCCTGCCGGGAACGGATCCAGAGTTTCAACGGACAGACCATCGCCCCTGTCGGACAAGTCACGCTGCCGATACGGTCCGGGGAGAAGGGGCAGCCCACGAAGACAATCTTAGAAACCTTCAAGATCGTGGACTGCCCGAGCGAATACAACGCCATCCTGGGGAGGACGGCCCTCTACAAGCTGAAGGCCGCTGTCTCCATATTTCATTACTCCCTCAAATTCCCGACTCCCGATGGGGAAGGGACACACCGTGAAGATCAGAGGGAAGCACGAGAGTGCATCCTCACCATCCCCCGCACGGAGATAAACGTGGCGAGCTCCTCGGCGGACGCCGAGGCAACGAATACCGGGTCCGCATCCAACGGTCTTGGAGGCAACCGCATGCTGGGAAACCAGATAGGTTCGCACCCATTGACCTCTCCAAGTGCCGACCCTACCAGCGCCGTACTTGAGACGGAGGAAGGTAGCCCGACACCCGACACCTGGCTAGTTGACCCCAACGGGGGGAGCGACCGCATTCTGGAAAGCCAGATAGGCCCGCTCCCCTCGTACGACCCCGACCTGGATAGAGGGAGGAGAGTCGGCAAAGAGCCGATCACGGAGGAAGACGAACTCGACCCCCGAACCCAATACGAGGAGAAACGGGGGACGAAGAGGGCCGAACCAATGGACGAGGTGGAAGTCATCTTCGTCGACGAGGAGACCTGCAAGAAACAGCTCCGGATAGGGAGCAAATTGCCAGAGCCGCTGAAGGCCAAACTGACCAAGTTTCTCCGGGAAAACGCGGACGTCTTCGCGTGGACCCACGAAGACATGGTCAGCATCGACCCGCGGGTTGCCTGCCACCGGCTGCAGGTCGACCCCACGGTCAAGCCGGTCGTACAAAAGCGAAGGAAGCTCGGCCCGGACCGACAACAGGCCTTAGAGGAGGTAGTGATCAAGCTCAAAGATAACGAGTACATTCGCGAAGTCCGGTACCTGACCTGGGTGGCCAACCCGGTACTCGTGAAGAAGAGCAGCGGGGCATGGCGGCTGTGCATTGATTTCTCCGACTTAAACAAGGCGTGCCCCAAAGACAGCTATCCCCTCCCTCACATCGACTACATGGTCGACGCTACCTCAGGACACGAGCTGATGAGCTTCATGGACGCGTACTCCGGCTACAATCAGATTCCCATGCATCCGGACGACGAGGAGCATACCTCCTTCTACTCGGCACGTGGTCTCTACTGCTACACCATGATGCCGTTTGGACTGAAGAATGCCGGGGCCACCTACCAACGTCTAGTTAATAAGATGTTTGCTAGCTTGATAGGTGTGAACATGGAAGTGTACGTAGACGATATGTTAGTTAAATTCGTGTACGCGTCTGATCATGTTAACGATCTTAATAAAATGTTTTCCATTTTGCGTGATTATTCCATGAAGTTAAACCCGAAAAAATGTACTTTTGGCGTCGGTTCGGGAAAATTCTTGGGGTATATAGTCAGTCAGCGCGGCATCGATGCAAACCCCGAGAAAATCAAGGCAGTGCAAGACTTACGACCGCCAACGTCAATCAAAGGAGTCCAGAGCCTGACCGGCAAACTCGCTGCACTGAACAGATTCATTTCGAAGTCCACCGACCGCTGCAAACCTTTCTTCGATGCTATCAAGAAAAACCACAAGTTCGAGTGGACGCCGGCCTGCCAAAAAGCATTGGAGGCTATCAAGGAGACCCTTAGCCGGGCTCCGACGATGCAAAAGCCCAGCCCAGGTGAAATGCTGTATCTGTACCTGGGAATTTCCGAGGTGCCGTAAGTGCCGCCCTGATTCGGGAGGATGACTCAGGCCAGTTCCCGATCTACTATGTGAGCAAGGCTCTTCACGATGCCGAGCTGAGGTACCCACCGATGGAGAAACTTGCCTTCGCCTTGGTGACTGCAGCTCGAAAACTCAGACCGTACTTCTTGGAGTACTCGATCACTGTCCTCACGGCCTACCCGCTAAGACAAATCCTACATCGACCCGACACTTCGGGTCGAATGGTTAAGTGGGCAGTGGAGCTGGGACAATACGATATCCAGTACCGACCCCGAACAGCAATGAAGGGGCAAGTACTGTCGGACTTCATAGCCGAGTTCACGTCGGGAGTCGAGGAAACGAAAGGCGAGGAACCTTTGGTGATGTACGTAGACGGGTCCTCCACTGCCGGACGAGCAGGCGAGGGGGTCGTCCTCGTGGATCCCCAAAAAAGGCTCTTCTGTCATTCGATTCAATACCTCTTCCCGGCAACCAACAATGAGGCCGAATACGAGTCATTGCTATTCGAGTTCGCTTTGGCCGAAGCCATGAGTCTGACCGACCTCACCATATACTCCGACTCCATGCTGATGGTTAAACAAATTTCTGGAGAATTCGAGGTCAAAGAGCCAAGACTAGCCCCATACTTGGGACTAGTGAAGAAGAAGTTAACCAAACTCCGGACCCGAATAGAACATATTCCACGAACGGAGAACGTGCAGGCCGACGCCCTGGCCCGTCTCGCCTCAAGTGCCGGGGTGGAAAGCGTCGAGTATGTGCAAGTCGCTCACAAGGAACAACCCTCTGTGCTCGGCATCTCCGTAATGAGCGCCGACCAGGCCGTCGCAGACGAAGAACCGAACTGGATGATCCCGATCAGGTCGTATCTTGAGACCGGTGCGTTGCCGTCTGACCCAAAAGAGGCCAGACAGCTCCGTACCCGGGCAGCTCGATTTACGATCGTGGCCGGTGAATTGTTCAAGAGAGGACACTCGGCACCCTTGCTCAAGTGCGTGGACGAGAAGAACGCCGAGTATATTCTGATGGAAGTCCATGAGGGCGTATGCGGAAATCACTCTGGCGGCTACGCCCTCGCCCACAAAGTCCTCAGGCAAGGATACTACTGGCCTAGCCTGAAAAAGGATGCCTTGGACATGGCTCGAAAATGCGCAAAATGCCAGACATTCGCGCCGAACATCATCCAACCTTCGCAGCCCCTGAAGTCGATATTCAGCCCGTGGCCGTTCGCCAAGTGGGGTGTCGACCTGATCGCCCTCTACCTACTGGAAAGGCGGACTAAAGTACGCGGTCGTCGCCGTGGACTACTTCACGAAATGGGCAGAAGCCGAGCCGCTCGCCACTATCACCGAGCAGAAAATGATCGACTTCCTATGGAAATCCATCATATGTCGCTTCGGGGTGCCGAACTCGATAATCACTGACAACGGAAGACAATTCGAAGGAAAAAGGCTGGAGGCATTTTGCGAAGAGCACAACATCAAACATTTCTTCTCGACACCCTACCATCCCCAGTCCAACGGCCAGGTTGAAGCAGTAAATAAAATTATCAAACAAGGGCTCAAGGTCCAACTTGAAGCCGCGAAAGGAGCCTGGCCAGAAGAACTCCCGAACGTGCTCTGGTCATATCGCACAACAGCGAGATCATCTACGGGGGAGACGCCGTTCTCCCTAGCATACGGGACCGAAGCGATGGTACCTGTCGAGCTCGGCGCCCCAACCTTTCGAGTAACCAACTTCGAGGAGGAGTCCAACTCCGAGTCGTTAAGAGCAAGTCTCGACCTGATAGACGAGCACCGGTCACAAGCCGAGCTCAAAAACGCGGCGTACAAGAGACGAAGCGAGAGATACATCAATTCCCAAATCAAATCGCGCTCATATCAGGTCGGCGACTTGGTTTTAAAAAGGGTAACGGGGCCGGACCCCGGACCACTGAAGCCGAAGTGGGAGGGTCCCTACAAAATCAGCAAGGTCCTCCCACACGGGGCCTACCGCCTCGAACACCTAGACGGCGCCCCCCACCAATACCCGTGGAATTCGGCGTTTTTGAAAAAGTTCTACCAATAAGTCTAGGACAACCTTGTATTTTTCACTTTTATAGTTTATGCAAAAGATGAACAAACCTTGTAAAGATGTATGTTTTCTGCTCCTCGTAATTTTACTTTTGCCTTAGCATAGATTGAGTCGAAGCGGCGTAATTAACGTAAGGAACGAAGTGTCGGCCAGGATCAGTACGATGACCTGGTCGGCACTAGCTGGGCTCAACTAAGAAGCCCCGTCAGGCCAATAATTATGTGCAGGCGGGGTCAGTACGATGACTTGACCGGCACGAGCCGGGCTCGGCAAAGTAGCCCGGTAAGGCCACTGCGCCAATGTAAGGAATAAAAAATACAAAGTAAATAAAAAATGCCGAGCCCAATCCCGGGCTCGGCCTAGTAAATAAAATGCACCGAGCCCAATCGCCGGCTCGGCCATGTAAGTAAATCAAAAGTACCGAGCCCGATCTCGGGCTCGGCCATGTAAGTAAATAAATACTCAACACGGCACCAAGCCCATACTTGGAAAAGTCGGGAATAAACAATCATCCATTCATAAGTAAATAAAAAGTGTTGAGCCCAATCTCGGGCTCGGCCAAGTAAATAAAAGTGCCGAGCCTAATCCCGAGCCCGGTCAAACAAATAAGAAAGCGCCTAACTCGGCGCCAAACCCATAAACATCCGATCATTCACTCATAAAAAACATTCATTCAAAACATTCTCATAAAAAACATTCATTCAAAACATAAAAAAGCATTCATAAATCGAGTTTTTCAAATCGGCTCGCAGGCCAAAGATAAAAAGCATTCATAAAAAACATTCATAATAAGAACGTTAAAAACCAGACCACAGGCGGTCGATAAAAGCGGCTCGCAGGCCGAAGAACAAGCTACTTCCCAGGGGAAGGGTCAGAGGACAGGTCCACCACGACGGCATCCGGAGGATCCACCTCGGCCTCGGCACCCTTGGCAGCACCATCACCGCCACCCTGGTCAGCGTCTCCTTCGTCCCCGGCAGCACCCGAGGACCCGGCCTCATGGTCGTGCGCCCCCCCGCAGCATCGTAGAAGGGTCGGCCACATCAGCGAAGTCCCGGCTCGGCAGCAGGAAGGACATATAGTCAGAGAGGACCTCGCCCGACTTCAGGCGCATTTCGTCGGGAGGCGTCGCGCCGAAGTTGGCAAAGCCGACGATCTCATCCTCGGTCCAGCCCCTCTGTCAGCGGACCAGAGCCGCCTCCTCCTCATCCACCTCGCATACTAGCCCCTCGAACTCGGCATCCAGCTTGTGCTTGGAGATCTTCGCCCGCATGATTTCGCGGAAATCCTCCAAGGTGAGCAGGCCGGCATCGAGCCTCTGGAAGAGCCAGAAGAGGTTGTAGCCGACCCCGGAGTCCATATCGGCCATTATGTCCTTACTAAACAGTTCCTGGACCTCCGGGTAGGTCGGCATGCGTAGTGAGATGCGAGGACTACGACCTTCAGCAGCCTCCGCCTCGACGTACTTCTCCAGCTCGGCAGTGTGCGCGTCGAGCTGCTTTTACAGGGCGACAACGTGCCCCTGAAGCTTGTCGAGCTGGGCCACATGCCGATCCATTTCCTCGGTCAACGCCTTGGCATGCTGCTCTCCCAGCTCGAATTCCCGAGCGGCCCAGGTGGCCTTCTCTTTCCTCAGCTCCTCAGCCAGTCGGGCCGCTGTCCCGGAGGCCTCAATCTCCTTCTCGGCAGCCTTTTTCGCCTCGGCCTCCGCAAGCACGAGCCGGTTCTCCAGGTCGGAAGCCTGCTTTGCCTTCGTCTTCAAGGAGGCAATCTTCCCCTGGCAGAGTTCGTGGTCGGCCTCCAGCTTGCGGTGGTCGGCCAGGGCCCTTTGAGACCGATCGGCAGCCTGGACGAGCTCGACCAGTGCGCGAGAGATGGTCCCCGCCGCGTGTTGTATGAGCGACGGGGTGGAGAGCTGGGTGGCGGCGGCCTGAGCTGCCGGGGTCCAAGCGACTAACGGGAGCCACGCCGCTCGAATCATCTCCTCCGGAACCCCGAACTGGTTGGGGATAGACACCCCCTCGGCGGAACGGAGGTCCAGATACCAATCGTCCGGAAAGCCTGGCACGGACTTAGCAAAACGAGCCCTCCGCTCTGCGTCGATGGGGACAAAGGTGCTCGCCCCGGCCTGGTGGATATGCGCGGCCTTCTCCTGGGCGAGGCCCGAGCCTTCAGCCTCGGCACCTTTCTTCTTCTTCGCCGCGGCCGGGCCCTCGCCGCTCGCACCCGGGGCCTCGCCGCCGGTTGAGCTCGGTCCCTCACGAGCCTGTCGCCTCGTCATGCGCGGTTCCAGTGCCGGAGCACGAGGGGCCTGGGGGACAGCAGGGACGGTACTCGGCTCCACAGGGGCCGGCACGTCGGCAGCCTTCGGGGTCGGCTCCTTGTTGAGCGCCGCCCTCTTTTTGGCTAGATTCAAACGGCCAGACATGGCAGCTTTGGTTCTCGTCTTGAGTGGGTTCGGGTGCTTTCTGCGGTGTTTGTTGGCAGCCTTCACAGACTCAAATCCCTTGAGCCTAAGAAGAGGGTAGTAAACTGCAAAAGAGTAAAGGGCGCGGTTAATACCGGGCAGGCATTGAAGACTAAAATGACTAACAAAGTGCCGAACCGGGTTAAGAAGCTACCTGGTTCGAAGGACTTGTCGACAATCTCGGCGCTGAGGTTGTGATCGAGGAGAACTTCTTCCTTGATCAGGTTTGAATAACGTCGTTCCTCCACGTCCCGTCCCAACAGAGTACTAAGCCGCGCAGCCAAATGTGGACTGAGAGCCGAGTTATGAGTATGGACTGAAAACGCAAATTACGACCTGTTAGCACAAATGAAAGAAAATCAGTCGATGACAGACGAGAAGAACAAAGAACTTACGAGTATGAGAAATAAAGTGAGTAGGCGGGTGCTGAGTAGCGTTCGGGGTCATCCACGCGCCGCCGACCCAAAACCAGTGTGGCATGTAGCCGTGTAGGGTCTCGGGCAATTTGGCCACCAACGTCTTATCGATGCCGGGCAGTACCGAGCTATAGTAGTTGCCGGTCTCACCAGCGCGTTTGAAAGCGAACAAGGACCTCACCTCATCGTCGGTGGGGTCGGCCCAACCCTCACGACGGTACATGACAATCAAACTCATCAGGCGGGCAAACACTGTCGGCACATATTGGCTGATGCCGACCTCAAGCCCGCTCAAAATATCGTTGAGCGCGCCGGGCAGGGGGAACCGAAGACCCAAATGAATGCTATGACGGTAGACCCCTATGCAGCCCGGCGGTGGGCAATGAATCCGCTCTCCGGGATATGGAGCGAATAGCCGGACACCGGGGCTGAAATTGAACTTTCCCCTCAGCTGAGCCAGATCGGCATCATCTAGGATTGATGCTGTGTTCCAGGCCGTCGCCAGGCTCGGTGTCGCCCAGATCCGCTCGGGTCGGCGCCGGCGAGTTCGAGCAATCCACGAGCCTCAACGATGAGACCTCCCTCTGTCGTGATATTTCCGGCGAACCAGCACTCTGCCGCGCCGTGAAGCTTTTTCCCCATCGCTGTTCGCGAAGCTTTCCGGCGGTTTTGTTCCTTGAATCGTCCGGCGAGTTCGTTGTGCAGCCCACGACGTCCGGTGACCTTCCCGACGAGCCCTTGAACCAGCAGCAGCGACCCCTTTCTCCTCCCGTGCGACGAGCCCTTCTCTTTCGCGAGACGAGTTAACCGTCGAGCTTCTTGTTCGTGACGTTTTCGAATTTCCCGAGAACGGTACCTCGTCGTTTTTCCGTCTCGTTTAATTCATATATGTTTCGTTGAATTGTTCATGTTCGTGAAGTGCTCGTATTATATATGATGTGGTTTATTAAGTGAATATGTGCAAATATATGAATTGTTGCGATTGTATGTGTTCGTATGTTCGGGATCTCTTTGATTTTCTCAAAAATCGAACGAGACCTCGAAAGTCGTGTAAGTCGGTGGATATTGAAACAATGTCGAGTCCTTGGTCTTATGAAAAGGCCTCGGACGATAAATTGTGTGTTGTGATTTAATTGTCAAGTTGTCGAGCCTGTTAATCGCTGTTTTGATGTTCGAATTTTTAAAAATAGCTCGCTGCTCGAAACGATGTGAAATTTTGAGGGATGTGTTATCTGTTCATTTCCTGCCTTGTGTAATATTTTCATAATTTTTGGAGACCTGTAGCTATTTTTAATAATTAAATTGTGTTCTGTCAAGAATATTGTTAAATGCATAATAAATTCATGCTTGACTGAAAGGAGCTGAAATTCGAATACGTCATGCCTATGTGACTTATATGTGTTGTGTTAAATTTTTAGAATTTTTGAAGTTGATTTGATATGGGTAATATTTTATTTATTGAATCTGCATAATTGTTGTTTGAATTTTTAAAAATCGCTTACTGTAGGGAAAATTCTGAAATTTTACTGAGAGTCATTGTTTAGGTGTGTGATCATGTTTGTAAAATATAGGAATTTTTAGAGTCCGTTTGGGTTCATATTGGATTTAAATTCTATAAACTGCTTTTGCTCGTTTGAATTTTTGAAAATAGCAGCAGTTATCATTTAAGGCTGAAATTTTTATAAGTTGGCTTTGGCATTTTGTATGTTGCTGTGTAAAATTTTCAGGTTCAGTTTCATTCATTAAGTCTGAGTATGAATTAATGTGCCCTTTTTGCTGAATTAGTATTCGAATTTTATAAAATAGGGTATTTTGAGTTTAAAGCTGAAACTTTGTGATTTTACATGTTTCTAGGAGATAAAATTTTGTATAAATTTTCAGAGCTTAATTCGTAGGGTAGCTTGACCTTCTATTTTCATGCGATTAAATGATTTCAATTTTCGAGCATAATTGTATATGGAAAATTTGGATCGACTTGCTTTTTGGTTTTATGTGAGTTTGACTTGGTAAAACCTTAGATGGATTTGTGTGAACTCCCTTATGTGGTTTGGTCGAGTTTAGAGCCGAGTCTTAGTGTTCCAACATCCACAGGACTTCACGAACTACTTAGTCGAAACGTGTTCGACTAGGTCTGTCTTGTGATTTTCGATTTAAGTCGAGATAGATTCTGATTGTAGGATCTTGACATCATGTAGGTGTCTAGAGGTGTTGATCTTGCCTTATTTCGAGATTTGTGACTGTGAACCGTGCTGCTATCAGGTGGGTACATTTATGATGTATTCCATAATTATCGCACTTCCTTATTTCGTGTAATATTTCTTTGAAAAGTTTTGTATGCATGAGAACTCTAGTCTAAGTGTCCCGAACGATAGTGCCTTGATGAATGCGAAAGCAGTGGAAGTCGCCTGCCCTTTGTATCCGGGAGGTGGACGCCCGAATCCGTGGAGAGCGGAGGGGATTGTCTGATTTACTCGAATCCGTGTAGAGCGGAGGGGTAATTCAACTTCACTGTCTCCTGGAAAGGATCCCATGGACCGTCGTATCCGGGGGTAGGAAGGTTTCCAGTTATAGCCATGCCGTCGTATCCGGAAGGTTGTTGTATGTACATAGGAGGTTTGCGATAGGGCCGGGTAGGGGGTTTAGGCTATGAATTCTATGCATACGGATATTGATATTGGTTTATTATGAAACTGCTTTCTAAATAATTATACGAGATAACCGTGCGATAATGGTGAGCTAGTTGGTTGCTCACCCCCATTATTTTCTTTGTTGTTCTCTCCCTTCCTTTGTTTTAGGTTGAGACGAGCTGGAGGCGGTGGCGTAGGACGAGCGAGATGGTGTTCACTGTTTGATGATATATTATGCTTCCGCCTGTTTATGATTTGTTGAACTGAATCTTGACTTGAATTATTTTCCCGCTTGGATTTGGATATTTTATTATGTGTTTATATCCCTGCTTGATTTCGTATACTGATTATGCGTTGTGCAAGAACTTGTTACTTAATCATTTGCTTTCATACTTTGGATTATTTATTTATTTGCCTTCGAACTATGTTTGAGTTTCGTTTGAACCTTCTTTAATGCTAGACGTTTGGAAATGATTTTGAGATTTATGTTTTATGAGATTGTTTATTTGATAGCTCAAGCATGTGTAGGTTCTTTGGATTGATTGATTGGATGTGTTCATTTGCTGTGGTTAGTAAGTAGCGCCCGTTTCTCGATAAATGTTTTAATTTGGATTTTAAAAAAAAAAAAATAACTCTGATTTTTATCAAATAAATTCGGTAAATTCTTTAAAATAAAACGGGGCGTTACAGTTTGGTATCAGAGCCAGTCTTGCTTTTCTGTAGACTGGTTCATATGTGATTAAGTGTTCAATGACCATTCGACCACTCGCTTCGTCTCGCCGCGTCAGCTCAAGGTATGAGTTTTATTGTTTTGATTACTGTCGATAACGTGATTGTGGTTTGTTCTTTTATTGGGGCTTAGGAATTTACCCTCCGTTTATGCGGACTTGAACTCTAGTGGTATAGAGTTAAGTGCCGACTTTAGAGATTTTTGGTTGTGAGTTTTGATTTGGTGTTATCGAGTTAAGTTCGGTCTATAGCAGTGCTCTCGTTGTGAGTTTCTGTTTAGTACCATCGAGTGAGAATCATTCGTAAGCCATCTGGAAAGAGAAGGCTTAAGTAAAGGGAACAGACAACCGATGGAGTCCCAGGTGTGGATTATTCGGAAGTCTGTGACTATTATGGCTAGAACTATTAGACGCGTGTAGAACCCGGTCAATGGGAACCGGGAGTGGAGTGTAAGTGTCGGTTTCATGTCGATGATCCGACCACTTGTGTTTGTAGATTCATGGGGATCAGTTTAATGGCTGATTCTCCCTTGTTATAATTTGTTCGTTCTTATCCATTCGTTTCTCGTTAGTTCGTCTTGTGAAATCCTTCGTGGGTGTTAGAACTCTGTTGTTGAGTTATTGATACCCTCTTCTTTTGTTATTTTCGGCTGAGTTGTTATCGAATAAATTCGAGCCTTGATTTGTCATCCGAACCTTTCATTCAGTGATTGTCGTTCTTTTAAGAGTTGGGTTTGGAAAACCTCTTTTTGAAAATCTTTCATTGATGACTTTTTGGTCGCTGATTTGACCCCTTAAACTCGGTCGATAGGCTTTGAACTCTTCTGATGAGTTAAAGTTCTGTCTCTTATGTTTCATCTTGAGCAGGAACCAAGTCATTATCTTTTTCGTGTTGGGTGATGTTGCCAATGTTTTGCGAATGCGCGTCCAGTTTTTCTGGTTTTTTCGATTTTGTATGTGATATGTTTTCATTGCTGTTTTGGAGCCTTGAAACCCCGTCTTCTCTTGTTGTAACCTTCTTGTAAATTATTGATCAGCCTGTTGCCTTTCATGAGGAACAGGAATCGCGTGTTTATCATTTTATTTTTACCGATAATTTGCGTCTATTCGATCGTTGCATAGTCAGTTTTTCGTGTAAATCGCAGTAGTTGGAGTCTTTTATTTTCGCTATTTTGGCATGCTTCTGGTAATCCGGGAACCTCGAAGTCTTCATGGGAATTGTAGTTCTGTCTCTTACGATTCAAACGGCGCAAGATTCATTCAGGGATGCGTTCAAGATACGAACTTCGTGCAATCAGATTTCTGGAAATTTTCAGCAAATATTAACGTGCGAGTTTGATCCGTTTTCAACCCTTTAACCTACCGTTCACGCCTTTGCTACTCGAGTGCTATTCCTTTATCCTTGATTGCTACTTTTCGTTTAGTAGTCAAGTTTGAATTGTATTTCGTGACCAATTCTTATTATTTGATTTTCGTTCCGTGACAATTCGCTTGATTTTCTTTTCCTTGCGGAGAATTTTGGGATGGAGTTGAGCATCGAATTTCAGTTTCCATTGATCCTTATTTGATATCGAACCGTGTGTAGTAACGTCGCTAAGTCGATGCGAAGATCGACTTGAGAGTACCTTAGCTTCGAGATAGACGGCGATCAATTTTCTTTTGTGTTCTATTTTAACTTTGAACCGAAGTGGCGTACGTGAGAATCATCGCATACCTGATCGGGAGGAGCCTCGACACCTTTCTAGGGATATTTTTGTTATAGGAGAATCTTTTAAGGAGGGTAGTCGATCCTGATGTAACCACATCGTGAGGTGCAGAACCGTCTTCGTTTTTGAATTGTGATTATCGTAAATCTTTGAAAAACTCTCATTCTTTTTTCCTTCGGAGTTTCGAGAGTGAACCTTTGTATTTTATTTGATTCTTTGGCAATCCTCTGAAAACTCTTGTTTTTTTGTCATTTGGAGTTTCATTTCAAGATTTGCAACCTGATATATTGATTAAGACGAGCAGTTTCGTTTTTCCGCTTGTCTTATATCGTTCCTTTCGATTTTGGTGATGCCATTTCAGTCTGGGTACTTCATTCTTACCCGGATCGATTAGTCGTGATTTAATTTTTATCGTTGATGACCCATATTCGAGACGCGATCGAGACGAATCAACCAAGAAGGCTTCGTGATGAGATCCAGAAACGTGTAAATCTTAGCAGTGTAGAAATTGAGCTCGTATAGGACTGCCGGCACGATTAGCTACCGGGGATAGATCTAACGTGACGGCCGACACTTTTAGTCAGAAGAGTCATGTGAGTTGATCAACTGCATTGTTCGGCAACGACCGCTGAGTTGGGATTATTCCTAGCTGAGGATGCCGATATTCGATTCTTTAGGAGATTCCTCCGTATCTCTAGTGTTCGATATCTACTTGATGATGTCTTTGTTGAACCCTAATGTTTGTCGATTTGAGGATTTTGTGAAAACCTTTCCTTTCGAGTTACCTCAGATAGTGCGAACCTTGAATTAGAGTAATTCTTTTCTGTACCTCGAACCGAACGCCGATGCTGACTGGGTGTAGTCACGCAAAGTGGTGGTCGAGCATGCGATCCCGTGCTGAGAGACGTGAGGCACTGCAGGGCCGATCATTGACTAGCACGAGAGCTGCAGCCACCATCACCAACGCATGAGCCAGTGTGTGGCCGAAACCTTGACCTTGCAGCTGTTCTCCGATCAGATGTAGGCACACGTCCCAGCGCCCCGCTTATGCAGCGCTAGTGTGTATGACATCTCCCGGGTGACAGTGCATTAAACCTCGGACTGGCTATGTCCTTTTAGATCGTTATAATGGGATCGTCGAGCATCTCTATTTGAGAGGCAGTTTCTGCGATAGAAATTGTTTTCGAATGTCTGGTCGATACTTCCTAAACCGCATACGAGCTGTTACTCGTGTCGGTAAGGAATGAGGCTTTCTCAACGATATCAAGCAGAACCGTGGCTTCTGTAGGTATCAGTGTTGAGTTTGTGGTGGTGTTGTTGCCTTGTTAGCCTTTTGTATGAGATCCCGTGGCGGCCCGTTTGATACGGACGCACGGATCACATTTCGATCGTGGGCAAGTTGTCAACGTGACCCGGGCACGAGACTGAACTTGGCACCGTGTAGAAATCCAGATAGTTATGTGTTTAGGACATGCTGTCGAGACCCTGAGAGACTGGATGGAGTCTGGTGTACTCGATGAGTGTGTCGTGTGGATTTTTCTTACCATAAGAAAGGGCGCTTATAACGATGGCTAATAAGCGACGATCTTGATGGTACCGTACGAGGTTCTGAGTACGGAAAGAGGCGTTGTACACCTCGAGTTCTGGGAAGAGAGGAAGTATCAGCCCCATTTGTTGGTCCTTTTGTGATTCTCGACCGAGTCGACGTCTTAGCCTGACGGTTGACCCCATCACCGGAGCTTGCGAGAGTGCACGACCTGTTCAGTGCCTCGTGGAGAGGGGACATGTGCGTGACTCTGGGCACGTGACGATTTTTTTTGACGAGCTGCATGTGGGCAGAACCTTACCTTTGATGAGGTACCGGTGACCTACTGGGTTGACGAATCCAGCAGGGAGAGTCCGGAAGAGGTACTCGTCAAAGTCCGGCGGGGTAACCATGGCTAGTTCGGTGTGACTTGGTAGAGTGGGAAAATTCGGATGGAGTATCCGAGTTGGGTGGTTTGAGCTTCTCTCTTGTGTCAGTTGTCCTGTTGGGATGATTTTTCTTGGATTTCCGGGGACGGAAATCGTTTAAGGAGGGTAGACTGTAATGCCCCATTTATTTGTGATTTATTTGAAATAATTATTATTATTATTATTATTATTATTATTATTATTATTATTTTGAGTGCCTAATATTAATTGCCTATATGTGATTAAATGATAAATTGTCTAAATGTCTAAATAATTTTGTGAATTATTATTAAATGCGTTTTAATATATATGTAAAATATATATTGTTCGGTTTATATTTTTTTTTTATCGCGCGTTGAATCCGTTATCGAGCCCGAAAATTTTCGTTGGAACCAAAAATTGGGCCCGAGAATATCCGTTTGAATTGTAATCAGGCCCGTGAGCCGATTTAAATTTGCGAACCGGATTTGAGCCCGATAATTTTCGTTGGAACCGTTTTGGCCCGTAAATATCCGTTTAAATATTTAATCGAGCCCGTGAGCCGATTTGTTGTCCCAACCGGCCCAAAAATCCTTTCGACCCAACTTCTCGGGCCCGGCCCGACAGATTTTCTTCCTCTCTATTTTTCACGCGTGAGATTTATGTCTTGGGCACCAAGACTTTCTCTAATTAATTTAACCTAATAGCACATATTTTTGTTGGATCGTTTTCCCTTGTGATGGAAATCTTAAAAAAAAAGAACCCGCTGCCCCAATCTGCTCTCTCTCCCTCATCTGCAAAACCCGATCGATCCCTAAGCATCTCTCCCGCTCTCTCTCGTCAAATTCTTCTCGCCGCGATCATCCCCCACTCTCGCTCAAAACCAGATCGTCACCTTCCTTCATCATCACCCATGCTGTGAACCCCTGTCCGTGATCAAGCAAATTCCGGCGACCCACCACCGCGAAGCCTCTCCATTCTCCGCTGCGATCTGCAAGCTCTCCGTTAAAGTCGCCGCCGCGACCAGTCCTTCTTTTTCGGCGAGTTCGAGCAATCCACGAGCCTCAACGATGAGACCTCCCTCTGTCGTGATATTTCCGGCGAACCAGCACTCTGCCGCGCCGTGAAGCTTTTTCCCCATCGCTGTTCGCGAAGCTTTCCGGCGGTTTTGTTCCTTGAATCGTCCGGCGAGTTCGTTGTGCAGCCCACGACGTCCGGTGACCTTCCCGACGAGCCCTTGAACCAGCAGCAGCGACCCCTTTCTCCTCCCGTGCGACGAGCCCTTCTCTTTCGCGAGACGAGTTAACCGTCGAGCTTCTTGTTCGTGACGTTTTCGAATTTTCCGAGAACGGTACCTTGTCGTTTTTCCGTCTCGTTTAATTCATATATGTTTCGTTGAATTGTTCTTCGTGAAGTGCTCGTGTTATATATGATGTGGTTTATTAAGTGAATATGTGCAAATATATGAATTGTTGCGATTGTATGTGTTCGTATGTTCGGGATCTCTTCGATTTTCTCAAAAATCGAACGAGACCTCGAAAGTCGTGTAAGTCGGTGGATATTGGAACAATGTCGAGTCCTTGGTCTTATGAAAAGGCCTCGGACGATAAATTGTGTGTTGTGATTTAATTGTCAAGTTGTCGTGCTTGTTAATCGCTGTTTTGATGTTCGAATTTTTAAAAATAGCTCGCTGCTCGAAACGATGTGAAATTTTGACCGGATGTGTTATCTGTTCATTTCCTGCCTTGTGTAATATTTTCATAATTTTTGGAGACCTGTAGCTATTTTTAATAATTAAATTGTGTTCTGTCCAGAATATTGTTAAATGCATAATAAATTCATGCTTGACTGAAAGAAGCTGAAATTCGAATATGTCATGCCTATGTGACTTATATGTGTTGTGTTAAATTTTTAGAATTTTTGGAGTTGATTTGATATGGGTAATATTTTATTTATTGAATCTGCAGAATTGTTGTTTGAATTTTTAAACATCGCTTACTGCAGGGAAAATTCTGAAATTTTACTGAGAGTCATATTTTAGGTGTGTGATCATGTTTGTAAAATATGGGAATTTTTACAGTCCGTTTGGGTTCATATTGGATTTAAATTCTATAAACTGCTGTTGCTCGTTTTAATTTTTGAAAATAGCAGCAGTTATCATTTAAGGCTGAAATTTTTATAAGTTGGCTTTGGCATACTGTATGTTGCTGTGTAAACTTTTCAGGTTCAGTTTCATTCATTAAGTCTGAGTATGAATTAATGTGCCCTTTTTGCTGAATTACTATTCGAATTTTATAAAATAGGGTATTTTGAGTTTAAAGCTGAAACTTTGTGATTTTACATGTTTCTGGGAGATAAAATTTTGTATAAATTTTCAGAGCTTAATTCGTAGGGTAGCTTGACCTTCTATTTTCATGCGATTAAATGATTTCAATTTTCGAGCATAATTGTATATGGAAAATTTGGATCGACTTGCTTTTTGGTTTTATGTGAGTTTGACTTGGTAAAACCTTAGATGGATTTGTGTGAACTCCCTTATGTGGTTTGGTCGAGTTTAGAGCCGAGTCTTAGTGTTCCAACATCCACAGGACTTCACGAACTACTTAGTCGAAACGTGTTCGACTAGGTCTGTCTTGTGATTTTCGATTTAAGTCAAGATAGATTCTGATTGTAGGATCTTGACATCATGTAGGTGTCTAGAGGTGTTGATCTTGCCTTATTTCGAGATTTGTGACTGTGAACCGTGCTGCTATCAGGTGGGTACATTTATGATGTATTCCATAATTATCGCACTTCCTTATTTCGTGTAATATTTCTTTGAAAAGTTTTGTATGCATGAGAACTCTAGTCTAAGTGTCCCGAACGATAGTGCCTTGATGAATGCGAAAGCAGTGGAAGTCGCCTGCCCGTTGTATCCGGGAGGTGGACGCCCGAATCCGTGGAGAGCGAAGGGGATTGTCTGATTTACTCGAATCCGTGTAGAGCGGAGGGGTAATTCAACTTCACTGTCTCCTGGAAAGGATCCCATGGACCGTCGTATCCGGGGGTGGGAAGGTTTCCAGTTATAGCCATGCCGTCGTATCCGGAAGGTTGTTGTATGTACATAGGAGGTTTGCGATAGGGCCGGGTAGGGGGTTTAGGCTATGAATTCTATGCATACGGATATTGATATTGGTTTATTATGAAACTGCTTTCTAAATAATTATACGAGATAACCGTGCGATAATGGTGAGCTAGTTGGTTGCTCACCCCCATTATTTTCTTTGTTGTTTTCTCTCTTCCTTTGTTTTAGGTTGAGACGAGCTGGAGGCGGTGGCGTAGGACGAGCGAGATGGTGGTCACTGTTTGATGATATATTATGCTTCCGCCTGTTTATGATTTGTTGAACTGAATCTTGACTTGAATTATTTTCCCGCTTGGATTTGGATATTTTATTATGTGTTTATATCCCTGCTTGATTTCGTATACTGATGATGTGTTGTGCAAGAACTTGTTACTTAATCATTTGCTTTCATACTTTGGATTATTTATTTATTTGCCTTCGAACTATGTTTGAGTTTCGTTTGAACCTTCTTTAATGCTAGACGTTTGGAAATGATTTTGAGATTTATGTTTTATGAGACTGTTTATTTGATAGCTCAAGCATGTGTAGGTTCTTTGGATTGATTGATTGGATGTGTTCATTTGCTGTGGTTAATAAGTAGCGCCCGTTTCTCGATAAATGTTTTAATTTGGATTTAAAAAAAAAAAATAACTCTGATTTTTATCAAATAAATTCGGTAAATTCTTTAAAATAAAACGGGGCGTTACAGAGAATCTCTTCTTTGACGAGGGTTGAGTAGCGGCATTCCTCTTCGTTTCGCTCCAACAGAGTGACAAGTCGCGCAGCCAAGGATGGAGTGAGCGCCGAGCTGTGACTGTGGACTGAAAACGCAAATTATGACCTGTTAGCACAAAAGAAAGAAAATCAGTTGGTGATGGATGCGAAGACAAAAACTTACGAGTATAGGAAATAAAATGAGTAGGCGGGTGCCGAGTAGCGTCTGGAGTCATCCACTCGCCGCTGACCCAAAACCAATTCGGCAGGTAGCCATGCAGGGTCTCGGGCAGTTTGGCCACCAGCGTTTTGTCGATGCCGGGAAGCACCGAGCTGTAGTAATTGCCGGTGTCACCGGAACGTTTGAAGGCGAACAGAGACTTCACCTCGTCGCCGGTGGGGTCGGCCCAACCCTCGCGGAGATACATGACAATTAAGCTCACGAGGCGGGCAAATACTGTCGGCACATATTGGCTGATGCCGACCTCGAGCTCGCTCAAGATGTCGTTGAGCGCGCTGGGCAGAGGGAATCGGAGGCCCAGGTGGATGCTGTGTCGGTAGACCCCTATACAGCCCGGCTGCGGACAATGGATCCGATCTCCGGGATACGGCGCGAATAGTTGGACTCCAGGGCCGAAGTTATACTTCCCCCTCAGCTGGGCCAGGTCGGCGTCGTCCAAGACCAACGCCGTATTCCAAGCCGTCACATGGCTCGGCGTTGCCCACACCCGCGCGGGTCGGCGCTAGAACCCAGGGAGGAGAACCGTCACCTCCTCGAGGGCGGCATCGGTGGCGGCGTTTCCCATTGGCACACGCTCCCGGCCTTCGACGTTGCCGCGGAGGGCCTCGTCTACCAAATCCGGATCCACATCAGAGTCGGTGTCCAGAAAACCGAGGTCGACGGAATCATCGTCAGCCGCGGCCGAGGGGTTCAGATCCATTTCGGCACCATCACGCAGCGGCGACGGGAGGCCCTGAAAGTCGTCACCCCCGCCGCCGGAGGCCATCTCGACCGTCGAGAAGTCCGGACGGACGACGGAAATAGGGACGACGGTGAGGATAACGTCCGCCGACGCGGCGGGGGCACCGTCACCCGCGGGTTTAGGAGAAGACATCGTGACAGAAAAACGAGAAAAAGCAAAAAGAAGCCGAGCAAAATTACCGGAAAAGTAGCCGTAGACGGTTGCCGGAAATTCCTTGGGATAAGCTCAAAGTTCGCCTCGAAAATCGCAAGGCTCAGAAATGTTCGATAGTTCAAATGTTTTGAAGGTAGGAAAAGTGAAAGAATTTCTGAAAAGGGATATATATAAGATCGCCCAACCAATCAGACGCGGACACGTGTACAGATCTTTTGAAATTCGAAATTTAAAGCAAAAGTAGCCGAAACGTCCTGAACAAGCCAACCGTCATTTCTTATAGTCAACCGTTACGCCCTTTCGAAACACTTGGTTCTTAATCTGCCACGTGCCCCCCTGTGTGAACACAGTTAACACACGTCTTCGACTACCGACCGTTACGTCCCACGTCTTTGGTTACCAACCGTTACGTCCCACGTCTTCGTTTACCAACTGCTACGCCTCAAAGTGTGGTGAAGATGCTGACCTCAAAAAAGGGTCGGATACGAACTCGATGGGCCCAGCTCGGATCCAACCGATCAAAGACGACCTCAGGAGAGACCCGATGGACCTCACCTGAGCTCGGGGGCCTGTATGTTAATATCCGAGTCCGGCCCCAACAGAGGTACCGGTCCGACAAATTGAGGACCGAACAGTGGCTGGCCGAGCCGAAGGGGCCGGTACCCAAAACCGATCGAGGGTGCCGAGCTGAACAAACATCAAAGCCATCGGGAATGATGGGAGGAACCGGTCCCGAGATCGGCACCAAACCCATGCAGCTGTGAGGTCGACACCCTATTCGAGATCTCATAAGGGCGGCCTCTAATAGGAATACGGTGTCAAACACAATAAAATAAGGCCACTTGTCGACAAATGATTGCCGATGGGACATCCAACTCAGTCAAAATGTGTTCGCATTTAATGCAGCCCACGTTCGCATTAAATGCATAGCAGGTAATGATTGGGAAATCCGGAAATCACTCCCAATCAGTCAGAGAAGCGTCGGCTTGTCCCGCCAAACTACTGTACGACAAGACGGATGAACAGTACCCGAACAGTACCGCATTAAAGACCCCTATAAATAACAACCCCCTCATTTATTTTTAGGTTGCTGAATCTCAACTACTTGTACTCCATATTTTCTCTCTCTAAGGCTTGTAAGAAACTCTTGTAAGTATTATAAGTATATCGCAAGTGCCGACCTCGTACGAGAGGCCGACCTCGTGATCCGTTAAATAAAACCGTGATTAAACCGTATTTCTTTGTCTTTCCCTTATTTTTCTTTCCATTACTCGACTTTTTAACCGTTGACCGATGTGATTAAACCGTATTTCTTTGTCTTTCCCTTATTTTTCTTTCCATTACTCGACTTTTTAACCGTTGACCGGAAATGTCCGTCAACAACAGTGAATAGTGAATTAAAATTAATCTGAAGCCGGAAAATGATTGATTGATATTATTTAATTATATTCCTAATTAATAATGAAGTTAAATTAAATTTGAATAAGATTTTAAGTTAAAAACGTTTAAAAAATGACAAAACCGGTTTTAATCTGAAACAAATAACACCGTAAATATCTACTTCTCGCCTCAATCAGGGTATGGGCGATCTCGACAAGAGGATAACGATTGTATCGGGACTTGCAGAAGATAAACAGATAGACAATTATTACACCCTCCGCCGAAACTCTCTCTCTGGATTGCATTAATCCTTAATGTTAATTCCATATACACTAAACTACTAGATTATACTATAAATAGCATTCCGCATAAATGGCGTCTTCGGCACCTTCATTTCAATTTCACTCTCTTCCGTTTCTTGGCCGTCGGAGCACGAATACCAACAACAACAATCCCACGCCTTGTTCATCCTCAAATTCTTCTTGTTCGCCTTCGCCATATTCTTCCTATCCTAACTATTCTCCTTATAATCGCCGAAGGCATCCCTGGAATTTCGTCACCTTTTCCGGTAAAATATTAAGGCTACTCTAGTATCTCTTGTATTTTGTCTCTAGTATCTCTTTTATTTCAATTCTGTATCTGTGTGTGCATCTGTTCTATTTTTCTTTTGGCGATTTGGGAGATTACTTGTTGTGTTATTTCATATCATTCTGGANGATGATGAGAATACCATCTTGTGTTTGGTTGTGGGAACAGATTTAATATTGTGCCAACACGTCGATCAGTGAAATTGGGAACAGAAAAGGATGCAACAATAAAAGAGGATTTTCATATTTGATTTTAAAGATTGTCAATGATTTGGGAATTTGTTTACAGATAAATGGATGTGATAACTGATATGTGTTTGCTTGTTTTTGGTTACTTTCTTTGGCCTTTTCCTGTGGTCCAGTCCTTGCTCATCTCCAATTATTTCTGCTCAGGTACTCTGCCACTAAGAAAACTAACCAAAAACAAGCAAATACATATACCAGTCTTTTGTAGAAGTAGACAAATTCCCAATCCTTGCTCATTTTTGGTTTTACTTGATCCTGTCCTTTAACCAATACTATTTAAAGTCAGCTTTAGCATTTTCTAGTTAATCCTTAAAAGGTTTAGCTTGTAAAGAATATCTATTTGGTACTTGTAGGCTTAGTGAGTGTTTGGAAACATAAAAGTGGTAGAGCTCTAGCCATGAGTACATCCAAGGGAAACCTTTCTTCACCAACGGACATCTCCAAACAGGAGGATGAACCTGATCACCTTCTTGTTCTTGTTCACGGCATCCTCGCAAGGTGTAATTTCTAATTTAGGTTATTCATAAGAAATTATGGGTGCTTTAGTCATAAGGCTCAAGGTATATTCATGTTGTCTATTTTAACCTTGATTGAAGTTGCCTAGTATTGCAGCCCCAAGGATTGGTTATATTTTGAAGCGGCGTTGAAGAGACGATTAGGGAAGAAATTTTTGATTTACGGTATATTATTTAATAGACAAAATATATTCATGAACTGAAGTCGCACAATCTTCGATTTTATCCTTTACTTTGTTTCCGTAACATTTGAGGCTTGAGGAGTATATAAGAATTCGCTTATATATCTGCAGCGAGTTCAAGTAATACATTCACTAAGACATTCAAGGGAATTGATGGTTCTGGACAACGACTGGCTGATGAAGTAAGTATAGGATCAAATTTGAGGTATCTTATGCAGTAGCTGGTTTAAACCATATTTTGACATTCTGTTTTAATGTGTTGGTTTTTATCCTTCCTAGTTCAAATAGTTAATCAATAAAGTTAGTTGTGAAGTTGGGTTAACAAGGCTCTTAAGTTTGAATAAACAATTGTGTCGTACGAACAAAATGAATAATGTTGTTGTTGGGTTCGGTGAAGAACGTCGATGGTTGTGCAACAAATCAAATATCTTAGAACTGAATCCTAAACGCAACAGATCTAAAGTTAGGATTCCAATCTTACGGTTTAAACTTCGTCGACTCTGAGGCGACTTATACAGTCTATGGGATCGGACGAATAGGTAATCAATAAAGTTAGTTGTGAAATTGGGTTAACAAGGCCTTTAAATTTGAATACACAATTGTGTAGTACGGACAAAATGAATAATGTTATTTGTTGTGTTCGGTGAAGAACGCCGATGGTTGTGCAACAAATCAAATATCTGAGAACTGAATACTTGGGCTGTTGAGCACCTTATTTCTTGTGCCCTTAATAATAAATAAGTCCAATAAATATTTATTATTGCACTTTCTTTTCCTAAACCCAATTATATGGGCTCCACTATCCTCGATTTATCTCCCCGTGTCAAAGATATAACATTCGTTAATTAATTTAATTACTGACTATTTAAATATACTTACAATTTAATTAACTTCTTGACATGTCGAGACTAGTACCATTCAATTTGTATTATGTCGGAGCTAAATCCACTTGTAGGCTTAACATAAATTACTTTGGCAATGACTTTGATGTGTTTTTTTTCAGTAAAAAACTAATTTTGATATATTCACTTGTATATAGTTTTATAACTTGAAAGAGAAATGTAATTAGTCTTTATAGGAAAGGATTCAATGATGCATTTTGAAGTATTTAATTATGCATATTGATATAATTTATGCCTTGAATTATACTTAAATTTTACAATGCATTTCAATGTTCTGGAGGCGGACTAGGGCCTAGCCTAGGTGGGGATTAGACGCGCCTACACGGGATCGTAAAATATTAATAAATTTATTAATATTATTATCACCATACATTATTCGTAAGATGCAATATGTAAAAGATACTAATTACGGTTAAATATAAGGATTTTCTAAATTGCTTATTAATATTGTATTAATATTAACATGATTATTTTTTTTTTTTTTTTTGAAGTTTATATAATTATTTATATATGTTCCACGTATAAATATTAAAACATACTTTTATTATATTTGAAGATAAATTAAAAACAATGTAGAAAAATAATATGTAATCACCTAGACGGCACCTAAAACCAGTTTAGGCTTGACTAACTTTGCAGCAACCTAGCTGCTAGGCAATGTCTAATTGCTCCAGCGCCTAGAAGGGCCATGCCGACAAAATTCAGAGCTCTCAGGTGCCGTCTAGTGCCTAGTCAATTTTAGAACACCGATATATTTATATTAAAATTGTTTTCACTATTGTCCCTTTGTTGAAGGTGGTCTTTTTACAAACATAAAATTTTGTAATGAACAGGTTATGGAGGTTGTGAAGAAAACAGAGGGCCTAAAGAAGATATCTTTTTTGTCCCATTCGCTCGGTGGTTTATTTGCAAGATATGCTATTGCTGTTTTGTACACTCCTCATGCTATCTCTCATCAGTCTGATGATCTTACTCGTCCGACTCCTGAAAAAATAGAAAACTTGAATTTTTTGAATAAAGGTTTTGTTGCTGGTTTGGAAGCAATTAATTTCATTACTTTGGCCACACCTCATCTTGGAGTGAGAGGAAATAAACAGGTATGTATGTTGCTCATGAGTATCAATAGCATTCATGTTTCAGTCAAGTATTTTCTCCCTATAGTAACCAATGGTTTCTTTTAATCTTTTAATTGTACATATGATATTGTCTGACTAGATGGAACTATCGATTTTCTTTGAATTGCGTAATTTGATCCATACTGTTTCTGCTTCGATAAGAATTCCCGTCTCTGTTATCAAGGTAATTGTGGTCCAGTTGATGGACCAAGTTCTACTTTCACATCAGGTAGCGTTTAACCAAAAAAAATGAAAAGAGTGAAATAAAATGAATCACTTTGGTAGGAACTACAGTTGTTGGGAACAAGAAGTTGGAAAATTATGCAATGTGCGGAGAAGCTAAATGATAAATTAGCCGACAGAGAATGTGTGTGGTGAATAAGTTGTAAAATACTTATTTATTTATTTATTAAACTAGTAGAATTAGAAATGTAAATTACTCTCTTCATTTTATCTTGGACCTGAGTTCCAGAGATTTCATTTTGGTTTTAATTGTTATGGTTTAAACTCTGAACTCCAGACATTTAATGTTTCTTCAATAATCCAGCTTCCCTTTCTTCTTGGTGTGCCTTTGCTGGAGAAACTGGCGGCCCCTCTTGCCCCGATTTTTACTGGTCGAACGGGCAGACAACTCTTCCTTACTGATGGCAAGTCCAACAGACCACCTCTCTTATTGAGAATGACTTGTGATTGTGCAGATGGGAAATTTATGTGAGCATATTTAGTCTCTAAATCTGTATATTCTTTTAGTCCAGACTCCGGAGATAATTACAAAAGGAAACCCCAAGGTTTGAGGTACTTACAAAAAGGCGGTGGAGAAATTTCACAATTTCAATAAAGCCCTTAAATGTGTTGACGAGTTTAGACTCAAATGTATATTTTGTGAAGTGGCAAAAACCTCAAACAAGGGTAGTTTGGGTAATTATACCTTTAATCGATTTGTATATTGGCATTAAACTTACTGTGGTGGATTATGTACAGATCATCACTTGGCGCTTTCAGATGTCGTGTTCTTTATGCTAACGTCTCATATGACCGTATCCTCATCATCTAAGAGATATTTTTGCCAATACTGGAATTTGTTGTGTAATTTGCATTTTAGCGTCGAAATTCTTTAACGACTATAGATATGGTTGGTTGGCGAACATCGTCCATACGAAGAGAAAAAGAACTCTGTAAGGTAAATGAAGGGGTAATTAAGTTTCCTTTTGTGGAATGCCATTTTAGTTTAAAAGGGAAAAGAAATGGAGGATTGCTCCTTTTGACAACTCTTGTGTGACCTTTTTTTTTTTAAACTGGCAGCCTCCAAGTAGGTCCTTGGATGGGTACAAGCATGTTGTCGATGTGAACTATTGCCCGCCTGTTTTGTCTGAGGGTCCCGATTTCCCTCCAGAAGCTGCGAGAGCAAAGGAGGCCGCGCAAAAGAAACCTAGCATACAGAATACAGTGGAGTACCATGAGATTATGGAGGGTAAAATTGTCAAATGTGTTGTTTTTGATAACTCATCATGTAATTATTAAAAGGCTATAACTCTTCTCTCTATTTTTCTCTCTCAGAGCAAATGATACGAGGCTTACAACAAGTAGGTTGGATGAAAGTCGATGTGAGTTTCCATTCGGCATTCTGGCCCTTCTTTGCGCACAACAATATCCACGTAAGTTTTTGTATTTGTTTGTTTATTTGTTTTGGTTGCAAATTTTTATCTGTTCTGATTATGATCTTACACTATTTCAGGTGAAAAATGAATGGTTTCATAATGCGGGAGTAGGAGTGGTTGCTCATGTTGCCGATACCATAAGACAACAGGAAGAAAAGCTGCAAAATCCATCTTCCTCCTATATTGCTGCTAGTTTGTAATACTATTCTATTTCTTTCTAAATTTCATTTCATTTTCGGAATTTAACAGGTATTTTCAACTTGGTCCCCTACATATATGATTTTCGTTTTAAGAATTAAAATTTGATTAATACATCCACTGTTTATTATATACGTGCACTAGTACTATTTGTTAAGAATGGATGATATCCATCCCATGCTTAGGTTATGCCAAATCGTAAATTTTTCTGATAAAATTCAAGTGCCAAATCAGTACGCACAGCTTGAAAACAATTCCAGTGGATTTCTTCATCACCATTGGGTTTGCATTGTGTACAATCTCAGGTACCAAATCAGCAAACCGGGAGTACTACAAAATTGGCAACCTATGTATTTTTATACGCGGATATAGCTTTTTTCACTTCCACTTTGAAGACGAACTATGTTTTTTATAGTGCCAATTAATAAGCACAATGAATTAATAAGTTAACCTTTTCACCCTACTAGGTATGAAATAAATTATGCGATAGATTATACGACAGAGAAAAACAAAAAAATTGATAAAGTGCGAAATATTTATGTAATATATTGTGCGATAGGCATGTGAAGTTAATTGATAAAGTGCGTAATAGTTATAAGATAAGAATGTGATATAATTGAGTAAGTGCCAATTACTTATGCGATAAATTATGCAACAGACAGTCGAAGATAATTGATGAAATGAAGAATATTTATGTTATAAATTATGCGACAGATAGATGAAGCTAATTGATAAAATGTGTAATACTTATGAGATAAGTATCCGACAACAGAGAGACGAAGTTAATTGAGTAAGTTTGAATTACTTATGATACTATGTGTCAGACAAACGATGTTAATTGATAAAGTGTGATGCGACGACAGAGAGGCAGAGTTAATTGAACAAGCGTAAATTACTTATGCGACATACACATGAAGTTAATTGATAAAATGCGAAATAATTGTGCGATAAGTATGCGGCAAATAGATGAAGTTAGTTGAGCAAGTGTGAAATACTTACATGATAGATAGGCGAAGATAATCGAGTAAGTGCGATCTCATTAAGCAATAAAATATGTGACAGATAGGCGAAGATAATCAAGTAAGTGCGATCTCATTAAGCAATAAAATATGTGACAGATAGGAGAAATTAATTGAGCAAGTACGAAATAAATATGCGATAAATTATACGACAGACAAACGAAGATAATCAAGTAAGTGTGATCTCATTATGAGATAAAATATGCGATAGACATTCAAAGTTAATTGAGAAAGTGAATATGCGATAAATTATGTGACATACAAACGAAGATAATTGAAAAATGTGAAATAATTATACGATAAACTATGCGACAGAAAGACAAAGATAGTTGCGCAGGTGTGATCTCATAAAATATGCGACAAATAGGAGAAGTTAATTGAGGAAGTGCGTAAAAATTATGCATAAACTACGTGGCATATAAGCGACAAATATGCAGAGAAATATGTGAATAGTTCGGTCAATCGTGGATCTGTTGCATTTTAGTCGCAGATCAACTTCTTACACCTATATTATACATTTCCTATACATTTCCAGTTTTATTCAATTATCAACTTTTTGTGTAAGCCCTAGAAAGGTCGTCCTTTCGAGAACGCTGTACAAGAACCACGTGAAGGAAGTTTTCAACATCTTGAATCCCCAAAGTTTCTAAGAATGGAAATCCCCAAAGCAATGAAGCGACGATCGTGAGTCGGGCCGAGATCAAAAACTGGAGGAACCTGATGAAAAAAAGAGAGGGATGACGGCTTGTATGAATTGATCGTGCTTATGCTGATCAAAGACGAGAACCATGAAATTAGTATATGAACTTGCGATCGGGGTGCGGAGGTAACTATCTTAACTATGAAAAATACAAAATACATTAACTTTTTTTTGTTATACATAGTGGTAGGCATGTGAATGAATTATTTTGGACTTTATTCATGTAGTATTTATACTGATACGTGACATTTCAAGTTGTCTCATAATTATTTATGTAGTATTTGTAGTATTCATGCAGAACGACTGTTCGAATGACAGTTTCGTGACGATTATGTGAGTCATTATGAGATTGTTTTCCGACGAAAATGTAGTACATTTAATATTATTAGTGAAAAATGGCGACTGTTATCTTCAGAAATTTGATTCTTATACGATTGTTTTAAAATGGTAAATTCAAATTCTGCGATTAAACTGCGAAGGATATAAGCTACAACAGACTAGCAAAATGATATGAAGAGTTGTTCTACGATTATTACTTGTCACGCATATTATTACTCGACATTTGTTGTCACATATATTGGTCGACAACTATTATTTAACAAAAAAAAAAAGGTAAAAGCGTTTTAGATACTTTATGACAGACTGCCAAAGTGATAGAAATAGTGAATTGCAAAATCATTATATTCACCTTTTCTTTTATTAAAAATTAAAAATTTGTCGGAACTATCATCCACTGAACCATTATTTTTTTTATTGAAATAGTCGATTATTAGGCAAAACTTCAAATGTTGGCGTTCATAAACGTAACATTTCAAGCCTCATAATCATTAAGTTATAGTCATGCAGAAATAACTATTCGAACAAAATTATATTTATTTATTTATTAAATATTATTATATTTATTTATTTGTTGAAAATGTGTCGGATCTGTGATCCGCAGAATCATTATTTATATTTTTTTTACTAAAATATGCAATTATTAGGAAAAACCTTATGCATAATTAATCGCAGTAATTTATTAAATAACGCGGTACATCGCAGGTCAACTGCATTGTATTCACAGACCCTTTTGTGAAAAACATTTATTATTGATTTATACCTAAAATTTCCATGGACACCGGACTGACCCATCAAGACCACACCGGATGAGTATTGAGCATACAAAACCGAGCACAAGTGGCCCAAGAAGCAGCACTGGCAAAATCTGTCAATCTCCCCGATCGGCAGACAATCCCTTATGCCGATCTCACCCTGAATCTTCTCTAAGAAGATTGAAGACGTCTCTGTCATATGGATACATAACCGTTAAAGCTGATAAAGTCACTGCCCAAGCCGTCTCATCCTCAAAAGTCAAACTTTTTGAATTGATACACGTGACACCACCCTACGCCCCATGCTCGCACGATGTATTTATTGTACTTTTACCTTTTTTTTTTTGTCTATAAATAAGGCCACCCGTGCCCCTCGAAAAACAAAGAACGAAACAAACGACGATACACAACCATATGTAGCAAAAGCACACGATCAAACACTGCAATACTAAAAAATAGCATACCTGGAAAGCCAAAATTGGCATGCATACCTCTCATATCATAATACAATTCTTGAGAATTCACTCTGTTTGCCGATCTCCCAGTGGGTCGACGAAATATGTATCCTTTTGTTTTCCGCATATTTTTCATTTTTCCAACATTTGGTGTTGATCTTTTCATGTCTTTATTATTTTTTCATAATCAATCATAACTCATCGACCAGTAAGCCTTGATTTAACCGCCTGTTTAATGCAAATTTGTAATCGTTGGCAGTCGATCGTCAACAAAATGGCGCTAGAAGGAGGGCAACCATCATGGGTTACCTCTGGACCTACCCCTATAAAATGTCATCTCCGGTTAAGGTTTTTTCTCAACCCTAGTACTTCTTCTCGTTTTTGTTATATTCATAAATTACCTCATGATCAATCAAAAGAAATGGTGGCTCAGCCGACCCCTCCGCATCTGTTCATCCCTTTACTCTGCCCAAATGAAAACTTCCTCAAAGGTTCTTAAATATTACTTTTTTTTTCCTCTTCTCACCACAAAAAATCATATATACAATTCCTTGTCAAAACTTATATTAGCCCACCTTCGACAAGTATACGGATCGATTAACTCACCCTCGACAAGAACGTTAGGGTGTAGCACTCTTCGATCCTAGAGTAAAGACAACTTCCTAAATAGCCAAGGCCTTGAGGACAGATTATACAATAATATCCCATACGATACACTCCCAGATCTTGTCCTTAGTTCTTGAAATCAATCAATTCGGCGATCGTCCTATAATTGACGGGCGGTCACTAATTTTCTTTTGATCATTACTGCCTGACTGGTCGATCGCCAAATCGAGTTGTCACTACATACCTGGGGGCCATCCCAAGTCACATCTCGTGGAGTAATCTCCTGTTGGGATCTGTGAGGATCTCGTTATGTACAAATCACGAATTCAATAGCAAACGTAAACCTATGCGCAGCGGATCTAAAGGTTTGACGTAGAGAACTTACGGCTTAAAATTTATGTAGATCTGGCTGAGCACGAACGGTTGACCGCAATTGATTAACCGCAAATCACGTCTTGGGTTGCACGAACAAGATCAGATCAAAACCGGATCAAACGGATGCAAACAGATCAAAACGAGATTTTGCTGCCAGGCACCTTCCGGCGGCGCGTGAGGGCTCGTGCGGCGTCTGATTCCGGCGACGTCGGCGGCGATGGAAAGCTCTCGCCGAGACGGTCGTCTGGGTATACTATACGTCTCAATCGGACTTCCGGTTAGTTCTGTAGGTCAAAATATATTTCGTCTCGGTTTACCTACAGATCTTCTACTGTATTACTCAATACACCCTTCTTCAACTTGTACCAGTGGAGCAACAAGAAGAAGATAAAGCTTGAATGAGATCTAGAGAGAGAGGCGTGTTTCACGTGAGAATCAGACTTCTTTTTTTCTTCTCATGAGCTTAATGATGTATATATAGAGCTACAGTAGGGATCCTAAGGAGATTAGGAAAAGGGCTCCTTAATTAATTAGACTAACTGTGGGCCAAACCCACTCCTCTAATTAATTAAATAATATTAATGGGCCACCAACATTATATTATTGCACTCCCTTTCCCTAGCCCAAATTACATTTGAGACTCCAATAATAATTACTCGATTTACCTCCCCACGTTTAAGATATAATGTCCATTAATTAATTCGATTACTGACAATCAAGAATTAATTAATTTATTATTATTTCACCGAAGCTAGCGCTCGTTCATCACATTCTTATTATGCCGGAATTTAATCCACCTGCAGGGTTTAGCATAACAATCCTTCATAAACACACTCCGGGGACATCATCAAACTAACGCACATGGTGACCGTAAATATCCTAACAGCACATCCTATATATAATAATATTACCCAAAACAGTAGGAATATTAATCCAGCGAACTGAACCTCACCCATGTGAATCAAAGTAATATATATTATATATATCTGCCTGTTTAATATCTTACGGGTTAAGAGAACGCAGTAATTAACCGAGGCCTAGTTCATTTACGACGATCAGTATAAAATGAACTTTTCCTCTCTGGGATCCTGTTCAATACATAAATGTACTAGTGCAACTAATCAGTCAAGACAAACTGTACAGTTGACACTACAACCGTTCGGATGGGGTGTTCATGTCCATCTAGGTTGTGAACAACTATTCTTGTTCGCAAGTGACTGATAGAGTGATCCTCGGTTCGCCCGATGACGACCCACCCTATCTAAGTGCAGAACAACAGAACGTAGAACTTGTTTAATCTAACATGATTCTCATTCATAAAGGGTAAATGCGTAATATCATGCAAAGCCAAGCTTTCAGTATATAACACTAACATCTCCCTCTATGGGTCGATCTCAATCGTCAAAGTCAGCCGTGACCACAAGCTGCCCCCACGATCGATAAAAAAGGCTAGATCAGCCAAAATAAGGCAAATTTGTGCAAATATGCTCTGAAGAAATATTTGGCAAAATATCATCCTACAAATGAGACATCGGTCAAGCTCCAGAGTCTTCTGACTGTTAGCAGGCAAAGGACGACCTGCAGCATCACCCTCAGTGGGCTCCTGTTTTTTCATCTCGAAAGGCTAAAGGTAAGAATCTGCAAGAAAAGAAGAATGAGAACAGAAAGTAGACATATGTATAACCAAAGTTGGAAAAGAACGACCTATCAAGGTCGGGTTCAAAGGGAGCATTGCCCTCTTTGGTAATATCAAATTGATGTCGCAATGTGAAGTCCTTAACCATCTTGCGGGCACTCCAAGTCTTCTTATTCAAATCCTTTACCATTTTCGCGAGCTGAACAGATCACGGTTTATTGAGTTGGGAAACCTTCTCGATTAGCCAACACTTGGTGAAAGAATAATATCCATAAGGAGATCGAACAAAGAAAAACTTCGACCTCCATTCAGTATCATTGGAGGACAAGTCGTTCAAGAAGGTAGTCCCGCTGCGACAACCTATGCAGTGGGTACCCTTTTGGAACTTCTGACCATAAAAACAAAAGAAGAATACGGGTGACAGCTCGCGGAGCTTTATTTTAGAAATCATGACTAAGGCGACCATAATACAAATGGCATTAGAAGCGAACAGACTAATGGGTATATTATACAAATTACTAAGGGTCATCAGCTCATATTGAATGGGAAAGCAAAGGCCAAAGAGTACTTGGTCGATAAAAAAGGTATAACAGCCTCTAAGAGGATTGGAATAAACGTCATTCGGGCCAGAAGCGATCAAATCCCAATCCGATGGCATCTCGCGAAACGACCTAAAACCTGTGACCTCGACTGTAGGAGCATAACAAACGGGATTTAGAGTTGCTATCTTAGCTAAAAGACATGCTACTGTTACAACAGGATTGCTTAGGTCGAGAAAAGGAACAATTATTGGTACATGAAGAGGGCTAGTTATATATACATGAATATCTAACACTCTAAGAGGAATACCTCGGGGAATGGACTCAAAATGAGGAGACCTAGGGGAACCCTCTTGAGAGTTCGACCTCAGAGCTCCGTTATATATATCTAAGTCGACATCCCTAGTGGAATCATTATCCAACTCTCTAGAAGGGCCAGTTGAACTTGAATGAGCTCGTGGCCCTATAGTTGGAATGAGGAATCAGATGAGTACGACTAACCGAGTCATGAGAGGGATCTATAATGTATTCCAAAATAAGAAGTTGCAGTACATTAACAATATCATAAGCTAGACATGATTAAGTTGAGGTCGCAATATAGATGTGAGGCGACCTTGATGACCAAGCCTGAACACAGTTTACATCAATAGACTAAGTCGACCTAAGAGAAACATAAGCGTTGCATCAAAATTAAAGTAAAAAAAGATCAAAACAAACTTTTGCTAGAACAGATATGAAGAACATGAAGAAAACCAAGAACTCAAAACCACAAAAACGAAAAAATAGCTAATCGAAAAAGAGAAACTTACTCATGTTGAACGGTTGAGTGGATCGGAAATGATTTGATAGTCGGAAAACGATGGTAGAGTTGTAAAACACCAGAAATACTGAGAAGTCTCTATAGCTCAGAAATAGTAGGAAGTGAAAAGTGTTGAAACAAAAATAGAGGAAGTATTTATACTTGACCTAATAGATTGGGACCCTTAGATCAGGATAAAACAAATGGCTCAGATCATGCACGGACATTGAGGACGCAGGATACAAAGCAAGAAAAAGTCCTTTCGAATTCAATTCATGTCAGATGTCAGACCTTGTCAGAAAGCCCAACCGTCAAACTTTACTCCTAAGCTCGAGGTCTCTTGGAGTAATTTTTTTTTTAGGACTACATGATATAGTCATATATGAGTGAATTGGAAATATATTTAGTGTAGGGAGCTCAACCGGAATAAAGGACGGTATGTCAGAGCGACCCAAATGACAATCTTGGATAGTATGACAACCTTACACTCAGATGAATTGGAAACCCTCGACCTGAGGACATTCGGATGACCTCGTCCTCAGACGACCTAAGGACCTTTAAACGACCTGAGTAACTAGGATAGGTCGACCTGGACTAGCAGATTATAGAACAGACGACCTCGAGAAGGGTCATAGCCTAAGACCAACAAATATTAGGGATAAAGAGGAATCTTAAGAAGATAAGATGGAATCTAAAGGTGACTAGAAAGTGATTAGGATATGGATAAGCCCTAAGTTCAGGCAGCCGGGCAGGTTGCCCTTGAGCTCAGGACGAACATTTCGGGCAGGTATTTCCTTATAAAAGGGACTAAGGTATCACCAAACCCTAACTTTACATTCTCCATACATTCTATACTGCTTTTATTCGCAAAGCACCACCATCATATTTTTTACAATGACTCGGGCATCGGAGGCTCTTCGCCGGAACCCCTTCCGGTGTTGAGTTCTATCACACGAGGCAATTCAGGCATATCGGAGCTCATCTCAACTCGTTCTACTCAGATCAAGTATAT
>BKCP01009737.1:1742443-1785695 GCA_008636005.1 Striga asiatica
GTTATTAATAAATGTCTGATTTTGTGGAATAAAGTGGGCGATATTATTTTGGTATGAAATGTCCGAATTTAAACGTTATGAATTTTATTTGGTATGGATAGTCGTGTATTTGAAAATTTTAAAAACAAAATAAGTGGTATGAATTTTATTTGGTATGAGTGTGAAAGTTGAATTTTAGGTTGATTTGTTATAAAATTAAGGTGATATGATTCTCGAATTTTAGCGTATTCCGATAATAACTTGCCGTAAGATATTAATGATAATTCGACAAATTGGTATATATTTTTCTTGAAAATCAAAAATATCTTTAAACAAATATTGGTTAATAAAATTTGATATTTGTAATTTAATACTAGAGAATTAGTTAATAAATTTGAACGATAAGGTAACCGACAACAAACTTAGAAAATCGCGAGATAATGTATATATATACATATAAATATATAAAAAAATTTATTGTGTAGTCCAAATTTGATTCTAAATTTAAAAGTCAAATGAGTAAATATTCATAACTTACGAGTCTGTATTAACTTGGACATAAATGGAATAGGTAATTATTTATAGTTTAATAAATTACTCAACTACTCATTTTTCGATTTGGATAGTTTATACAAAAATAGTTCCATTGTAATTAATGAAACAATATAAGTTTTATAATTATCCTCATCATTCACATAGATTTTTAAAAGTATTATAAAATTTTACCAAAATATTTATTTTATAGAATCACATTGTAGTCAAATCGAATTTCAGAATAACAATTTTAAAATGACACTTATTTTAAAATGAATGTAATGTCATTTATTATCAGTTACGTGCACCTTACGGGTTGTGTACTAGTTTAAAATAGACATGTTTTATGTAATTTTGATCAATCTAAATTTCATATACCATTTTCAATAAATTAATATAGGTAAATTGTATTACATATAGATTTCATATTTTAAATTTATAAATATCATTTAATGATCATCTTTAATTTATAAATATTAATGAATATCTCTTACTCGTGTATCGCACGGGATTCATAGTATACTCGTACTGAAAGAGGTTTATTGAATATTCTAAAATAGTAATTTTAATTTTGTAATTAAATATGTTGAGTTATTATTAAAGAAAATATAGTAAAAATTACTTTAATATTTATAAAAAATATGAAAATTAAATTATACCTACCTGTTATAAATCGTGCAATCCGATTAATAGCACGACTTTCTATATAAAAAACGTGGTATCAATTCTGAAAATTATTTTGTGACAATTATCTTAATAAAAAAAATGATTATTCATATTAATTATGAATCACTACAATTTCTTATTCTTTTGGTAACCAACCATACAACGGGTCTTCAAAAAAATGTCTATTAAATATATTTCGTTTTTAGAAATATTATTTGAATATGCACGATAAAGATTGCAAATATAGTTACAAAATAAAAATTGAAAAATTAATTATTAAATTTTTATTATAATATTTATCGCAATGTTACAATTGAATCTTACTTATCAACATTTTTTATTCATTCGGTAACCAATCATATACCAAAATACTTTTTATCGTATCCTCAAAAAATCATTTAATCAAGAGGATTAGTTTAAAATCTTTTAATTTATCAATAACTCAACTGTTCTAATTTTTCAAATATTATAAACCTATTTTTTCAAAATATCAAAAGGAATTAATATAACTATTATCTTTGGCCTATCTTTATCCTTAATAACAAATCGTGTGTCCTTCTATTTTATTGTGTATCCAGTCATATGTACATCGAAATATGCGTAAGAACATTGCAAAATATAGTACAAAATACATTTAGAAATCAATTGACAATATCTTATTGATATAACTACCATAATACTATAATATAATTGATACATCAACATTAATAACAAATCCATGTGATTTTCTATTCATTTCATAACGAACCATATACCAAAAAGTATCTATTCAAATAGTTCAAATATATCATTTGATTTTATCTACAACTGCACCAAACTAGTTTTATTAAAAATTCATATTGCGATTCACAATATCATAACAAATCTCATACAAATTAATTGATTAGAAAAAAAATATTTATAATATTGTAAATTATAAGGAAAATAAAATACTATTGATGTAATTAAAAATTAATAACTTTTTAACGTCAAATAATTATATTACAATATTTTTTAATTGAGTGTTGATTATAATATTTGCTACAATTTCAGCCTAACTTATTCAGAAATCGAAATTATATATTGTAACTCGTGTTCTAAAAGTCGCTAGGCGCCTGCTAGGCACTCGACGGAGTCTAGAAATCAATATTAAATACCTTATTTTTTTATTTATTTTAACTACCTATAAAATAAAACTGTCTTAACTTATAAAAAATCCACGCACCTAAGTCCAAAAAATAATATTAATATATTTAAAAAAAAACATGAGAACAAAACAATGTAATTAGTATTTAAAAAAAAAATAAAAAATGCTGAAAAATTGCCACCGAGCCCGCCTAGGTCCGCCTATGCCCGCCTAGACGTCGCTTAACCGCCAAGTCCGCCTAGGACCGCCTGGCCAATTTTTTTGGCCGATTTGTGCAAATTAAAGGCGGCCAGGCACCGCCTAGGGCAATTTTTAGAACAATGATTGTAACAAGGTATGGGCAATGAGAGAGAAGTATTATGTGAGTATTCATTATTGATAATATTTGAATATGTTAAATTTTCATTATCCTTAATTATAAACATGATCTAAAATGAAAACTATTTTATAACGAGTGAGATAAACATATAAATCATATATTAAATTATTATATATCATACAATAATTGAATAAAATAAAAAAGAATTATTAATATTCAAAACTATTTTTATACTAATCAACATTGCTTCATTGTTTTAATACATTCAATTATAATTTATTGTGATGCACGAGAGACAGTACTAGTATAATAGCAACTTATGCATTACATGAGTGCAAATATGCATCATACTAGAATTAAGAAATTTTCATTATTCTTGAAAAGGGGAGAGGCTGAAGAAAAATAAAATGAAAACATATAAAACCAACAAAATTGGTTTCAAACAGTAAGATATATAAACTGATGAGCAGCTGGTAAAGGGTATAGAGAGTTGATATATATGATCTTCCTGAAATACAGAATGCTAAGTTGAGAAAGTAAAATAATTACCTACAACTACAAGATTCTTGGCATTTCACGTCATGTTTGAATATATAGTCTACACTCAGTCTAGTCTTAAAAGGAGAACTAATATTGGAGTAGAGACTGCCAACAAGAAGGAATAGGATTTGTACCACTTTCCACCTCCAAAGACCTGAAATATTCAAAGCCAAAAGGATGTTTGAGTATTTACTTTTTTTNAAAAAAAAAAAAAAAATTGAAAAAAATGATGTTGCGGGTTCTGCTACTGTATTTACTTGGCCATATTTGGTTTTAACTATATGACATTTATAGATGAGGCAGAGCTCAGGAAGATTACAATATTGTACACATTTAAATAGGGTGAAATCCAAAATCAATATCCTGAAAAAAGCATAAACAATCATATTTTCCATGGAGTCTATGATTTCAGTCCAACAGCAAGCTTTCTATAAAAGTGACTTTTTTTCCAAAAAAAGCAAAAGAAAGAAACATAGTTACACCATCAAATTGAACATAAAGGCAATTCCTTACAGACAAAGGCAAATATTTACAGCATATTCTGATGCAACCAAACTTACTTTTAATTCTTTATGGAGATTACAGTTGTAGATACAATGTCCACAATTCCTTAATTGCCACAAGCAAAAGATTAGAGGGTTTCTTTGGGAATGAGATTTCCTGCTCCATTTTCATGTTCCACTCCGTTGGACGAATGACACGTGCGCGTAAATAATGATGTCATATTTGTACACATGTCAATCATCCAACTCGAAATGGAACATGAAAGTGGAGCAGAAATTTGAACCCGTTTCTTTGTTCACAGTATAAAAAATGCAACATGCATTCAAACGTACACTATTCTCCAGTTCAAATTCAAATTTTCGCTTTAGCTCTATTACAGAACTACTGCTTTAATCCTTATATAAGAAATTATATTTTCCTGTGTTTATTATTGTAGGCATAGTCATCATAGATACTCAAGTTTTGTAGTAGACGAAAAACCAAATTTCTTGGAAATTAACCTGTTCCATCAAAGCTAAACTCCCAACTCATGATGTTAAATTTAAGTTTTGTACTTATTTTGAACATGAAGTTCTTAAATTACTCGTCCAGTCCACCAATAGAACAGTTGAACAAATAGGCACACCTATTAAGCTATAACAAATGTCACTCACTGTGAATGTTACACAAACAAAAAAAAAAAAGAAAAAAGAAAAAAAAAATGCAAAAAGATCCTAAAAAAGTGGACACTTCAGAATAGATCTCCTGCAATATAGGATCATGACAACTAGGCCCGACAAATATAGTATATGGTTTCTTGGAGCTGAGACTGTGAAATATATATATATAAACTAATTGCATTAAAAGACATCTCTATGGATGTTATGACTCGCAAATCACACGCATGCTGAATCTTTCTCTATGGGCCTAACCTAAGCAATATTTTAAATGGAAAAAACCATCCTTTGCTCCACCTGAAATTTTATCGCACAAAAGACAGGCATTCATCTCCTCTTAAACCGAATCATATAACAATTATCATAATAGCCAGATTGCCCAAATTGTAAATCACATCCTGGAAAAGAATAACAGTACCTGTCGGGAAGAAGTTGCTGATGAAGATCTAAGTCCAGGAAAGCCAATATTATAAGAAATAGTCCCGTCTGCTTTGAACAATCCATAGTATTTCTCAGAACCAGCTCCAGGTTTTGAATTCTCATTGAACAAAGCAAATATGTATGCTTTCAACATAGTTCTTGGCATCATTGGAGTCCCTTTCCTCTTGGCCAACCTTTTTCGCAAATTATAGTGATATGTTCTTGCATTGTCAGGAGTAGCTGCAGGTTCATTCTCATCCCCATGTGAAGCCCAGCCAGTTTCTGTTATTATGACTTCCATTTTCTTGAAATCCGCATTTTGTAAAGCTGCATAGGCCGCATCAATTTGAGCATCGAGCAAGTTATCGTAATGCAAATTGGTTTTGTTATCGTAAATCCCTTGGTTGGGCTGAAAAAGCGCGTAATTTATATCTATTTTGCCTGGATTATAAGTGTAAGCTAAAAATGGGTATGCGTTGAGACAGAAAGGAGAGCCGATTTGAGAAAAAAAGTCCAACAGAGGCTTCATTAGCTGCGCAACTCCTTCTTTGAAGATGCAAGAAGAAGGAGGGTAAGAATTAGCGAAAACCGCCTGAGAATGAGCAGTGGAAATCTGAATAATGCGATCCAAACCGAGAGTTTTGGTGGCATTGTGTATATTTTTCACGGCACCTAATAAAGATGACGCAAGATCATTATCATTCCCGCCCAAAATTTCATTCCCCACGGCAATCCCGACTATGTGAGTCTCTGGAAGAAAGGCGTTGACATTATCTCGAACCCATGTTAAGGCATGATCTGCATTACTACTCATATCTTTTACATATTCGTTCGGGAGGCCAATTACTAACTCGAGACCACTCCCTTTGAATGCATTTAGAACAGTGTGGTCAGCATCATAGATCCTCACATTCTTTATCTTTGCAGCTTTCAGTATAGTAACAACTTTGTCGGGCGAAGGTATATTATTTGCTATTCGACCGTAATTGATTCCGTATGTCCCGGTGAATGCAGATGTCATAACTGCTCAAACAAATACCACAGACCATAAGCATAGTGTACTTCAAACAACTATTCACATCAAATTGCACTAAAAGTAGCCCAGTACACAATAATTATCAAAGCCCGGACAAACAAACAATCGATGCTTAATTCAATTGGATTCACAACAATTTAGGCTAGCTTAATAAATTTGATATAGCAGAACATAACTCGGTCATAAGCCCTAAACTCATATTTGATATACCAGAATAATCAGCCCTAAAGCTTATGTACAGAATAAAAAACCCAATCTTTATAACTAGAGTCTTGAAGCCATTGGGTGGCATCTATCTGCCTTTTCAAGTGTCTGCCAGCACATTGAAATTCAATCTCAGAACTCAAAGATAAACAAAATGAACCGAAAAAAGTTGAAAAAATAAAAAAAAAAAATTATTGATCGCCTTACTCGAAGAACTACTGATCACGATCAATAATCCAAAAAGAAAAACTGATCTCACTAGACAGTCATAATCAGAGCTTTACAGTTACATCGTATACAATTTCGCTTAAAACAGAAAGGAATTGAGAAACACGCAAACTAAAATGGTAAAAACGAAAAAGCGCACAAGGAATCAAGACAAAGTAATTACCTTTTACCCCAAGAAAGAAAAAAATGATCGTAAATCGAAGAATCTTCATTGCTTCTTGAATCTTTCCTGCTTCGTTAAAATAAGAAGTAGCAGCCGAAATTGATCGTTTTTTAGTAATTCTTCTGACGCAAACAAGCCATCGACCGCTCCCAAACTTTCTTCAAAGGCACAAAGTTCGTGTCGTGTCTAAAAAACTCTTCTGCAGAATTTCGAATTAAAGGTCACTGCGGAATATCTCCAAAAATAACGGCGGTGATAAGCCAGCGACGGTTACTGGCCGTCGGTTTCCTGTATATTTTTTCTGCAATAAATTGAATACTTATTTAAATAAGGTTTACGATAAGGCAGTATGATATGAAATTTCTCTCGGGCGGTGATTGGGTTGTAGTTTTTTTACGCGTACTTGCTTTTTAGGCTTTAGCAGAGTCCAAATTCCTCCACTTCACCCAAGTGTAGTGTGTCAGTGTGTGTACTCGACTTTAATATTGTATTTTCAAATTGGAAGGGGTGTATGGAGAGAGAGATGGAGGAGTTGGANCCATGAACGAACAATTATATGCCTTTATATTATTTGCATAGTTAACTCAACCAATTTGAAAATTTTAATTTTATTTCTCTCTCTAAGATTTTTCCCCCAAATTCGCACAGCCCAAGAAAACTTCAGGCCATCTTGTCGCCGCCTTCCTTCCGTAGGCGCCAGCCCTCCGCGGCGCCGACTTCACTGGGCAGCCGGCGAGTCTTTCCCCGATGTCCCCTGCAAACTGGCGAGGCGCTTCTTCGATTCCTGGTGGATTTGGTGGTGCTGTTGTGGAGATCCGACGTCAGATGGGTCGGCTCTTGGTCGCCGTCGCCGTGTCGCTTCTGTTGGGCGGCCGACTGCTGAGTTCATGACAGTGTAAGCTTCGTGGGGCATCCCGCATCCTGGTGCTGTGGCGGGTGGTCCGATGGTGGGGCTTTCGGTTGCTGGTGGTGGGTAATCGACGGCTCCCGACCGGTTTGGTGTTAGGGGGTCTATCCGACGAGAACCCGTGGTGGAACTCGGAGTGTTTCCGGCAGGAGGAGGTTCGGCTTGTGTGTCCGGGTTTAGTTAGGCCTCGATTGCAGTTTCTAGATCTGGATTGAGTCGTGCTTCTGTTTTTCTGTCAGGATGTTCGCGTGTGTGGCTCGATTGTCTGTTGCGGATGTGGAGGGCTCTTCTTTCTTACCTTATTTTCTTCCGTGTTATGTTTGTGCGTGTTGTTTAGTGTTTGTGGTTGTTTTGTGTTTTAGTTGTTGTGTTGTTCTCTTTTCTCTTGTTTGGGAGCGTGTTTTCTCCTGTTGGGAGCGTGTTATTCTCTTGTTGGGAGTTGTATAGTTTGTTGTGATGTGGATGTGTTAGTGTAGTTGTTTCTAGGCTACCTCCGTGTAGGCCTTCTAGATTCAGCTGGTTAGTTGCTTGGCTATTCTGGCTGTAATTACGTGGTTTTTAGTTTTATAAAATTTCTATCGTTTCGAAAAAAAAAAAACTCAACCACATATTAGAATTGTTGAAAAAATATAAAGTAGTGATTTGTCTTTCTTTTCAAATGTTTGACTAACTGGTCAAGGAAACATTTTTGCATGTGGATTGAGGATCTTCCTAGCCAGTGCTTTTAGTTGGAGTTATTAGTTCTGGGATCATTTTCTGTAGCTCGTTTGGTTTTGATCGTGGGGTTGGTTTGTTGTAGTTGTTGGCTTGTGTGCTAGGTTGTGTGCCTGTTGCTAGTTGTTTGCGTGGAGTAGGGGAGGTAGTACTCTTTAATTAATTAGATTAACTAGTTTATGCGTGTGTGTTTTGTTAGGTTGTGTGTTGCTTTCCACTTGTTGGAGTTAGGTAGTCTACACTTGTTGGAGTAGGTATTCTCAACTTGTGAGAAATTTTTGTTTTGGGTTTGGGTTAATCGTCCAACAAACCAGTTTCAATGCACTTGTAGCTGTCGAATGCTTGAATCTCTCTGTCTTGTGTTTTAGTTTTTAGTTTAGGACACTTCTTTTAGTGCTCCTCTTGAGTCAACTTTTGGTGAATTTGTAAGGCTAGTAAGCCTTCGAGCTTCATCTTGTGATTCATCCTTTTGAGGTATACAATCTATCATTCGAACAAAAATAAATCAAGGAAACACTTTCAATTTATACATATATATATATATATATATATATATATATATATATATATATATAAAGATGGGATCATATGAGAATGGTAGATAGTAAAATAAATAAGAATAAATATGTGTCCAACACATCAATGATTATGATTAAGTCAAAACATGGTCAATCATTAATGACAATGTTGTAATTTAACATACACATTGTGGTCAGATGTACACATTTGACCCTAATTAAGGATAAAATTGTCATTACAAACAATAACACATCAAATATGGTTCCCACACCCACTTGCCCGTCACCTTCCCCACCCCAACCCCTTTACACACACACACACGCACACAATCTCCTCCTCTCTCTATTAATTCCGGTGGACCCGGCTACGCAGACTCGCCGCCGCATCTCTCCATTTCGGCTGACGAGCCTCCTCAGCCCATCTGACTCGACCCATCCGGTCGTCGGACCTCCACATCCCCGCTGCTACGCCACTGCCGCCCGTGTAGCGCCCTGTTCGTTTATTAGAATTTTTTGAATATTATATTATTATTTATTTACATTTTATTTGATTTATTACTTTGTTTTATATTATTTGCTCGATTATTGACTGCTTGTCTTTGCCTGTATTATTTATCTGCTTAAATATTAATTCCTATATGCTTATTTGTCCTTATTTATTTTGTGATTATCTTATTTATTTATGTGCATGAATTTTTAGGATTAATTGAGTTAGAAAAAAATTGTTTCGGCGATTTTTGGTTTGATCGCGTAAAGCAAACTTTTTTCGTTTTAAAAATCATTTTCGAGCAATCGACTTGTGAACATTTTTATTTAGTCGAACTCTTGTCTATTTTAGACTTAGTATTGATTTTCGACCCAATTGATCTAATATTACGGCCCATTTTAAGTCAAATTTCTAGCCCAGATTAGTTGGGTTTTCTTGCCAAAATAAATTAAAGATTTTGGCCCAATTTTATTAGTTATCTTGGCCAAAACAAAAACCCACTCCAACTACCCTATTTCTTTCCCAATAGTCCAGCTCATTTCTTGGGATTATTTATTTATTNAAAAATAAAAAGGACGTATTGTATAAATCCGTTTTTTTCTTAAAAAACGGATTTCTTGAATACGTTTTTTTAAGTAAAACGTATTAAATTTATCCGTTTTACTAAAAAATAATTAATTAACATAATTAATGTAATTAAGTTAATTACATTAAACGAAAAACGTATTATTATAATACGTTTTATAATTAAAATTATTTTATTAATTATAAAACGGATTATTTTTATACGTTTTTTAAAAATAAATTAATTTTAAAATTATTAAAAATAAATTTTCTGGGGAAAATAATTTTGGAAACATAAAACGTATTTGACAAATACGTTTTCTGTGTAATTTTTTCCCCCTAATTTTGACCTAATTTTGCCTTAATTCTTCATAAAACGGATTCTATGAATCCGTTTTTCTCTGCAGAAAAATGCAAAATATTTTTTTGGATCCATTTCACAACCTGTTCAACAAATCACAACATGTCCAAGCAACTAATATGAATCAATTCGCCCAAAATAATCCTACAAACACTATATACAAAAACTCAACGACAATAATTTATTCAAAACACAAATATGAGTATACAAAATGAAAAGAAAATTAACACATATGTTCACAAAACTCCCTGAATACAATACAAACTAATTCGGAGTGTATCGATTCGTAGGATTGCGTTGTCGTTGGCTGATCCGACATTGTGGTCGTCGTGAAGAAGACGATGCTGTGGGCGTGACTGGTTCTTCTTCTTCTTGTTCTTCACCTAAATAAATAATTTTTTTAAAAATCACAATAACTAAATAAATAAAAGAAATAAAATTATTTTTTTTGTTAAGTTAAAAATTTTCACCTTCTTCCTCTTCCTGAGGCCCGGTATCGGCAGCGGGTTGGCGGTCGCGTCGTCTTCTACCTCCACCAATGTTGGCAGCAGGTTGATGCCTCGCCCGGTGTGACTGCGTCCTCTGGGATCGGACGTAGCTCTCCTCCGTTAGAACTTGGCTCGACGACGGCCTTTGTGCGACATCTCCGCCTCCGACAGTCATAGAACTGTAGAGAAGGCTCTTGGCCTGTAAGACTGCGGCCTGCACCTCTGGAGGGAGTGTATGAAAGAGGTGGTCAACATTCGTTAGCGTGTGATAAGCTCCCTCCATGGCGGTAGTCTGAAAATTAAATTCAAAGTCAATTAGAATGAAACACAAAATAATAATAATAATAATAATAATAATAATAATAATAATAATAATAATAATAATAATAATAATAATATAGTAATAATAATAATAATAATAGAATAAAAAACAGAAATATATATTACTTACGTCGCACTTCCCCTGCTCGGCAAGTGGGCGAAAGCCTCTGTCCGGTTGGGCCACCGCGTACTTGGCAGGGTCACCGAGTAGTCTCACAGTGATACTGTGAAACCAATCAAGGTAACCCGCCTCAGGGTTAATGAATGAGTCCACAGGGAATGTTGGGATGACATTTTCGTCTCTATGTTCGACCCAAGCATTCCCAAGCTCTCCGTGAAAGGTCACCCAGTCAACAACTGCCCTCCCGGTCATTCCTTGGCCTCGATGGTGTCTCTGATATTCGGTCTCAGTCGGAATGATAGGAGGTTCGGGGGCGGACTGCCGACACCCGAACTGACGGAGGACCCTATCAGGCATGTGGACTTCACGGACGTTCCAGTTGAAGATCCACCCCCTATACATCCAGAGGTGTGAACCTTCTGTACACTGGGCCGGGAGAGCATTCCCTTGCAGGTGCCACTGATAGGGTAGCCATTTGAACTGAAAAATAAAAAATAAAAAAAAAATTAATCAGGAATTAAGTTATAAAAAAATTAAAACAAACAACAAATAATAATAATAATAATAATAATAATCTTACATTCGTCTCAGTGAGCCCTGTCAGTTGATCCCGGGTGGTGGTTGTTCCCTTGCCCAGGTGTGTTGTGCTCCTCCTTCCCACCCACCTTAAAAATCACAGTAAAAAAAAAAAAAATTGTAATCACAAAATTTAATAGTGGAAATAAAGTAAATATTAAATATAAATAAATTTTATTACCTTCCACCTAGGGGACAACCAGGGACTCTCTCAAAGTTTGTATCCCTCATTCTTGGGCGAATACGAGGGATACGTTCATATGCCCAAACCTACACATATCGACATATTCATTTGTTATTAGATATTAGTCTAAATTAGAAAACAAAAAATGAATTTTGAAATAACAAGCAAATAAATTTACCTGAATCAGTTGGACACAGTTCTTGATCCACTTTTCCCCGGACTTGGCGCTCGTGCAGAGCGCTCTATACACTCCGGCCAGGACCGCCGAACCCCAGCTGTACATCTTGATCGTATCAATGTCGTGCAAAAGCTGCAACCAGTAGAGGTTCACTCCATTGCCCCTCTGGTCGGGGAAGAAGAAGCAACCGATGCACCAGAGTATAAGGGCCTTCGCCCTCGACTCGTAGGTGAAGCAATTCTCTTCATCGGCTAGTTGTCGGTTGCACTCCTCTTCTAACGCATAGGCATTCAAATACTGGTCTGTAATGGCCCAAGTGCTGGGGTCTTGAACCGGTTCCTCGGAATTTTGAGAGTGGTTTATATATATTAAATTAGTGAATGGAGTAAACATAAATAAATTAAAAAACAAATGTTAGAAAAAATTTATCTGAACATAGGGCTCGAACCCTAGCTCATCATTACAAATTTCTTGCCATTTAAGTGGCGTGTTATCTTGAGTCTCTCCTCAACAAGGCTCTCCATCGATCGGGAGACCAAAAAGGACTTGTACGTCCTGCAGCGTGATGGTGGTCTCGCCGAAGTCAAAATGGAAGGTATGCGTCTCCGGTCGCCACCTTTTCACTAGACACGTGACGAGGCTGTTGTCGGTCATGACTCTGCCCATTCGAAACAGCAGGCCAAACCCCGTCCTCTCAATGGCATCCCAAACTCTGGGATGCTGGTGATCCAACGCCTTCCAGAACTGAGTGTCGAAACGGCGGGGTTTAATGACGACGTCACGACATCCGCCTATATCTTCGAACAAATCACTCGACCGGTGGCCGTACTGAAGATATAGAACGGACGGATCTCTCAGACCGGGATGTACATTGAACCGCTGCGGTTGTGAGGACGACGAAGATGCCATTGTCTGCCAAAAAAGAAAAACAATCATTATAATATACTACATACTACAAAAAAAAAAAACAATAATTAATCAAATTACAATAATACAATTATATTCACAAAAAAAAATCACAAAAACACAAATAAATGAAACAAACAATAAATTCACAAATTTAAAAATCATATACACAATAATTCGAAAATAATCTTTAATCGACAATTCGACTCCAACAATTCAACTTCCGACAAAATAATCCCTAAACATATTATATAAATTCACAACTAAATTCACAATATGTCAACAATATGTACAACAATCCCTTTGAGGCATTTTATCGAACACGTTCAAATCATAAATTTTCAAACAAACTATAAAACCCTAATCAATTTCCAAATAACCAATCAATTTATCACCAAACATATACAATCAAACCATCCATCAACATATTTCAATCCATAACTCAATCCAATAAAAACCCTAAATTTAGCCCTAATTCTAAATTATTGAAACAATTGAAAAAATGAAAGAGTAATAGAAGAAACGTACCTAATAGACGGGAAGGAGGCGCGGTGGCAGGGCAATAGGCGGCGACGGCGCGGCGGGCGGCAATAGTCTTCTTCCCGAACTCAAATCGCTCTCTTCTCTTCTCTCTTCTCTTCTCTCTTCTCTTCTCTTTGTGTTGTGCTTGGTTTCTACTGTTCGCGTAGGGAAGAAGAGGAATTTTTTTTTGGTTTTATTTATTTGTAAAACGGATTCACGGAATCCGTTTTTTGGTTCTATTTATTTGTAAAACGGATTCATGGAATCCGTTTTATACTTTTAATTATTTTAAAAACGAATTGTAAATCCGTTTTATAAATGCAAAAAAAATTGGTAAGAGGATCCCAGATTTGGGACTCGAACCCGGGTTCGAGTGAGTCCGTTATCTCTGGGGCACCTCATTACCATTTGGCCAGCTAGACTATCGCTGATATTTTTGCACAACTTTTGTTCTTATCCTTCAACATCAAGATTTTTTATATACTATAGTATTGTTAATATATTGTATATACATATATATATTATAATTTTGACATATAGTATATATTATATAGTATATATTATATTATATATTATAACATATAAACATAAACATATAAACTATAAAGTATAACATATAAACTATAAACTATATAAATTATATTATATAGTATATATATATATTATATAGTATATATATATATTATATATACTATATAGTATATATATATATATATATTATATATACTATATAGTATATATTATATAGTATATAGTATATATTATATAGTATATATTATATATATCATTACATATAAACATATAACCATATAAACTATAAAGTATAACATATAACACATAAACATATAAACTATATAAATTATAAACTATAACATATAAACATATAAAAAATATTTATTTGAAAAACAAATAAACATATAAACTATATAAATTATAAAATATAACATCTAAACATATAAAAAATATTTATTTGAAAAACGGATTAGACGAATCCGTTTTAGAAATAATTATTCACAAAACGGATTCGTAGAATCCGTTTTATAAATACAAAAAAATGTAGCGAGGATCCCAGATTCGAGACTCGAACCCGGGTTCGAGTGAGTCCGTTATCTCTGGGGACACCTCGTTAACATTAGGCTGCGCTAGGCTATCGCTGAACTTTTGTTCTTATCCTTCAAAATCAAGATTTTTTATATACTATAGTATTGTTAATATATTGTATATACATATATATTATAATTTGACATATAGTATATATTACATAGTATATATATATATATTATATAGTATATATATTATATAGTATATATATTATATATATATATATTATACTATATAGTATATATTATATAGTATATATATTATATATTATATTATATAGTATATATTAGTACAATTGAACTCAATTATAGTGAAATCGAAATCAAATTAGTACAATTGAACTCGAATTGGTACAATTGAACTCGAATTAGTACATTATCGAACAAATTAGTTCAATTGAACTCGAATTAGTACAATCTCGGTCAATTATAATGAAATCGAACTCGAATTAGTACAATTGACTCAATTATAGTGAAATCGCAATCAAATTAGTACAATTGAACTCGAATTAGTACAATCTCGGTCAATTATAGTACAATTGAACTCGAATTAGTACAATTGAACTCAATTATAGTGAAATCGAAATCAAATTAGTACAATTGAACTCGAATTAGTACAATCTCGGTCAATTATAGTGAAATCGAACTCAAATTAGTACAATTGTACTCAATTATAGTGAAATCGAAATCAAATTAGAACAATTGAACTCGAATTAGTACAATCTCGGTCAATTATAGTACAATTGAACTCGAATTAGTATAATTGAACTCAATTATAGTGAAATCGAAATCAAATTAGTACAATTGAACTCGAATTAGTACAATTGAACTCGAATTAGTACATTATCGAACAAATTAGTTCAATTGAACTCGAATTAGTACAATCTCGGTCAATTATAATGAAATCGAACTCGAATTAGTACAATTGAACTCAATTATAGTGAAATCGAAATCAAATTAGTACAATTGAACTCGAATTAGTACAATTGAACTCAATTATAGTGAGGGCAAAAGAAAAATGAAGACAATATGGAACAAGACTTGGAGACTTCCAATACAAAACAAAATCAAAAATTTTATTTGCAAGTGTTGGAATGAATTCATAAGCTCTAATGTCAGGTTGAAAAAGAAAGGAATGTCTGTGGAGGTGATGTGCAGTTGGTGTGGAGAGAGGGAGGAAAATCTAGAGCATATCTTATTCTATTGTGAAAGGGCAGTGAGAGTGTGGCAGCTAAGTGGACTATCCTGGAATTGTTTAGCTGAGGAGAAAGCCTGCTTTAAAGATTGGTGGCATGATATGTGTATGATGGTCGAAGCTAAACGAGGGCTGGACAGAATTTCCTTATCCACCTACATATTGTGGTGGCTATGGAAAACAAGGAACCTTTGGGTGTTTAAGCAGGAGAGAATGGTAGAAACAGCTGTGGTGGAAAGGGCAAGACAGGATTGACTTGACTTTCAAAATGTGATGGGAATGAACAAGGGGCTGAGACTGAATGTTCAAAGCAATGCAACCAACTCAACCTCTGAGGCTCAGGAAAGTACAGGAGTAGGACAACTATGCTTAGTTGCCAGTGCTATCTACTTATCTGATGCTGAGGTGAAGCTGGGTGGATTAGCTAAAGATAATGAAAGCATGCAGAAACATTGGTGGTCTAAGCAGAATGCAGCAGCAAATATGGAGGGGGCAATCCTGTTAGCTATCAGATGGTGCTTGGAACAGGGACTCCAGCTGGGGTGGGCAAATATCACATGCAAAATCCAAAATCAACTGGTAGTTAACAGAATAAACAAAGGCCTGGGCTTCTCTTCTGATGTTGCTGTGATTATGGAAGATATTTTGTATTTAGTTGATCAGTTTGTTTCTTGTCATTTTGTTGTAGATGTAGATGCTTGTAATTCAGTTTGGACAATGGCCAATATGGCTGAAGAGGAGACATCAATTCTGTGATGTTCCCCCTATTTAACCTTAATAGTTTCTCATGGTTGTTAGGGTTAATTTGTAGTCCATTGACTAATCGAATATTGTATCATTTGAGTGTGGTTATAATATGTTATTATCGACTCAATTATAGTGAAATCTAAATCAAATTAGTATATAGTATATAACATATAACATATAGTATATAACATATAACATAGAATATAGTATATAGTATATAGTATATAGTATATAGTATATAGAATATAGTATATAGAATATAGTATATATAGAATATAGTATATAACATATATGTATATACAATATATTAAAAATACTATATACTATAAAAAATCTTGATCTTAAAGGATAAGAATAAATGTTGCGCAAAACTTTCAGCGATAGCCTAGCGCGGCCCAATGGTAACGAGGCGCCCCCAGAGATCACGGACTCACCCGAACCCAGGTTCGAGTCCTGAATTTGGGATCCTCTTACCATTTTTTTACATTTATAAAACGGATTTCAGAAATCCGTTTTTCAAATAATTAAATTTGTAAAACGGATTCCTGGAATCCATTTTTTAAATAATTTTTTTTAAAAAACGTATTAACCAAATACGTTTTCTACTGGGGATGAAAAAAAAAATACATGTTTTTTCTATTGTAACACCCAAAAAAAACCTGTTCTAACAATCCAAAATAACAAAACAAATCGAAATACACAATCTAAACCAAAATACCATCAAAACCAAAATTACAGTAAATACCATCCAAATAATTCTAAACAAATCATCCAAACAAATTCAAATAATCTAACCAAATCCAAATGAACTCACCAAACAAATCCTAATAAACACTAACAAATCTAATTTCCCCACTCATCACGAAGTCTAGACCTGTCGGTGCGAGGATGTGAAGACGGACACTCATCCACAACATGATTTGGATCACCGCATCTAGTGCACTGTCCCCTATCCCTCCTGCGGCGTGCCCGACGATCCATTTGCATGCAATCGTCTCGTTTGCACGCGACCGGGTCCAGGCTTCAAGATCATTCTCTCCCAGTGTGGTATCAATTTCCACTCGACCGGCGCCCATGTATCCGGATTACCAATCGGAGCAAAACTCCAATTGCTAAATTGAGCTACCCAGTTCTCAGTCAAAAAATACTCACTGTACAACAGTTTTGGGTCAGTCCCAACTGAACGACATACTGTTATCGCATGAGAGCATGGTTTCCTATGCGTTTGCCACTTCCAACAACTACAACGTGCTCGGTTATAATTAACCTTATACCTGTAATAATTCCTCAGTGATTTATATATACAATATGAAAAAATTGAATGGACAAAAAAAAAAAAAATTGAATGGACAAAGAAAAAAAAAAACATATACTTACTTGTTTTGTCCTCTTCCACTAGCCAGTAAACCGGTTTCCACTTCGTATATGGAGCTGTCGGCGTCCCTAACTCTCACATTATGAGTGGCGGCTGTCTTCTCCAATTGCAAATATGCGTTAAAGTGCTCCCTAGCAATGGGACTCCCGCATCTCGTGGATTTGTTTTGTTCCTGTTGAAACAAATCAAGAGTTTTATAAAATGTGGCGTCTACCAAAGCTCTGCACAGTAGGAACCTAACCCCTTTCAGGACGTTGTTGTAACTCTCCGACATATTCGTTGTCAATGTGCCCCATCTGCGTCCTTGATCTTTCAATAGGGTCCACTTGTTCAAAGGAATTCGAAAAAGGTAATTGTGTGCTTCGGAACTCAATGCCAACAGTCGCTGTTCTGTCCCTCGAAACTTTCGCTCTGACAATTGCGGACCCAATTCCCAACACCAAGTCCGAATTTTCTTACTCCTGAACTTAATCACCAAGTTGCTTCGAAGGTGTCGAAGGCAAATCCGGTGATACGCAGCGGGTTCTTGCCAATCTGCTAATGATTCAATGGCATTGAGCAGGCCCGCATCCCTATCGGAAAGAACGCAGATCCGTCTCTGGAAGACTACATATTGCCGCAGATTCCTAAGGAAAAATGACCAACTGTCTGTGCTTTCTTCATCGACAAGCGCATACGCGACTGGCAATAGGCGCTTATTCACAGTCTGTGCCGTAGCCACAAGCAATTTTCCCTTGTAGGATCCACGCAAATGTGTGCCATCGACGCTAATAACCGACGGGCACATTTGAAAAGGTTGAATGGCGGGACCAAACGCCCAGAATACGAATTTGAATTGTCTGTCTCGAAGTTGTCGCGCCATTTCCCCACCCTGCCATTCTCACTCTACAACTGTGGAGGGATTCTGTAATATCCCATTCAGTAATTAATAAAAGTAATTATTTTAGTTCTAAGTTTGAACTAATTACTTTTATTAATAATGCTCGTTCCTAGTTTCGAGCCCAGTTATTAAGTTATTCAGTTAAAAGTTCGACTTTAAGTTGAAAGTATTATCGGTTAAATTTTATTTAGTAATCGAGCCAGTTCAGTAATTAATTAATTTCGGTCTGTTTATTTTTATAAATGGATTTATAAGATGAGATTAATTATAATAAGATGACGAATAATAAAATCCGAGTATATTTTGATTACTCGTTCAAGATAAGTCGTGAACCGAACCAAGCATGTTCGGTTACGAGTTAAGATTATTACCGAGCAAATGATTCTCGAGCCTAGCTTAGTTTTGAGTATTGATCCAGTTATAAGGATTAATTAGACATTAATGTTTATTGAATTGAAATAAGTTATTTAAGATGAAGTTCAAGTTCAAGTAACATTCCATTTTATTTAGCTAAATGGATGTAAATTTGGCCATTTCTAGTTTGAATGAGAAAGAAAAAGAATAATGAGTCGAGACAAGTTAGGTCTTGAGTTCGGTTAAGTATCCATGAACATTTAAGTTATAAATGTTCAAAGAAGTGAGAAAATTTATTTAGACATTTTAGTCTATTTAAATTATTAGAGAGAAATAAGATTTTTAGAATTTTCGTTTTTTTCGGTTTTCGATTGTAGTCGGAATATATGTCCGATTTCAGTTCCGAGAAATAAATTAAATTATTTTCTCTGTATATTTTTAGTAGACTACAAGATAAGAAAAATTTTTCAGCATAAAAAGGAAAAATGCCAAAAGAAAAGAAGGAAATTCGAAAATTGTAAGAATTTTCGATTTTACGGTAACTGTTCGTTTTAAGTCAGAATTTGGTTCCGTAAATTGGAGAATTTTCACTAAATCTCGAATTTAATCATTGAGATCAGATTAGGATCAGAAGAGGGGCCTTTCTAAGCATTGACTATGGGTTGGAGAAGTTTACAAGTTAAGAATACTATTTATTATCTATATTTATTTTTACAAGTTTATATTGTTTATTTTGTTAATTTCTTCACTCAATTATGATGTCTTGAAAATTGTGCCTATAAATAGAGGCCTAAAAATCAGATTTTATGTACCAAAGTTAAGTACCAAAAGTTATATAAGAGTGTAAGATAGATAAAAACTTTGGAGAAGTGAAGAATTTGAAGTAAAGAATCAAATTTTTATTCTAGCAAGAAGGAGGTAATTTACTTATTTTAAAGTTACATGCTTAAGTTCATGTTTTGATAATAAGTTTACATGTTTATAAGTATGTATATCATGATATAGAAGTTAAGTTTATAATTGATTCTATGAATATAAAGAGTTAAAGTTGTTCAAGATCAATTATATGATATATGTACTTGATTTGATGAGATGTTGATAAAGATATGAATAAGCTGGAAGAGTATAATACCATATTAATGTTTATGAAGACATGATTTATACAAGGTTAAGTAATTGACCTTAAGTATAAATAAAAAGAGAAGTTAAGTATAAACTTGAGAAAAAGCAAGTTTAATGAATTTCTATAAGATTTGGATAAGTTAAAAATCCTAAAAATCTTATTGAGTATATGAGCATAGTACTTAGTATATTTGTCTATATTTGATGTAACTTGCAGATACAGTACCAGTACAACACTTATCGTTTTTCAAATGATTTCAAAGACAAAAAGGTGGGGGACCCTGAATGGGTATCACGTTGAGTACGATATTGATGTCATATGGGATGAGGAGTCCATCAGTTGTCTCAGAGTATATCCTAAAGTTTAAGTTTATTGTTCTCAGAGATTATATCCTAAGTTCTGATGGAGGCCGTTAGGTGCCTTAGAAATATCCATCAGAGTGTGCACACGTATCCGATTAACTATCGGCAAGATAAGAGAAAAGTTTAAGTTACCGATCAGATATCGGTTTATGATTATCCATATTCGTTACTCACCCCCATGAGTTTTATGATTAAATACGTTTTTCAATTTTTTTTTAGTTAATTAAAAACGTAATTATATTATACTGTTTAAAATATTTTTTTTTAAATTTAAATTTTATAAATTAAAAACGTATTTAATAAATCCGTTTTTCAAAACCCCAAAAATCAATCAATTTAGGGTTTTATAAAACGGATTTATTAAATCCGTTTTTCAGAAACCCAAAATCAATCAATTTAGGGTTTTATAAAACGGATTTAATAAATACGTTTTTCAAAACTTAAATTGATTGATTTTTGGGGTTTTTGAAAAACGGATTTATTAAATCTGTTTTATAATTATTAATTTTTATTCCATTCCTCTCTTTTTAAAAAGAAATAAATATTTTTTAAATTATTCAAAATTAAATAAAAAACGTATAATGAAAATCCGTTTTTCTAATAAAATGTTATTACAAAAACGGATTCGTAAAATACGTTATTTTTATTTTTTTCCACTGGTTTTTTGTTTTTTTTTTTCTCCACTTATTATTATTTTTTTTTTAATAAATAAACTACCCATTTCTTGAGCCCTATTTCCCACGCACACCGTCACCTCCTCACCCTCAATCTCTTCTCCTCGACTGCACATCGATCCTCTGCCAGAAATTCTCCACTCCCGCCGGTGTCGTCTAGCAATTCCATCAACCTCGTCGCGAGCAGCAGCGAGTAACCCGTCGCCGTGAGCAGCCGCTGACGTCAGCCCCGTCGTCGGGTGATTTCGACCTCTCGGCGACCGAGTCCACCCCGTCCTTCGTCAACGACCGTGACCTCCGACTTCCAGCCACGTCCTCGACCTGCGACGTTGAGACGAGCTCCCTCACGGCTGAACTGTACCCTATGTTTGACGCGGCATGTTCGGACGAGTTCTTTCGATGTCGTGCACCGTGCGTGGTCTGTTCAGCCCTCGTGTGAGCAGGTACCGTGAAGGTGTTCGACGAAATGCCTCAGCGAGCAGCCGGGCTGTTTCCGGGGGTAGGTCGGTGGGTGTGGTCAACGAACGGATAAGCAACCGAGGGCCATCGGGCTTCCGACGGACTACCGAACCGATCAAGCAACACCAGGGCTGAGAGCAATAACAAGTCGAGCCGTCTCCGAGAGCTGAGAACTAGCCGAAGAAAACCGAGAGTGCCGAGAGCCATCCTCGACTGATCCTAGTCCCATTTTATTTTGTCGAGCCTTCCTTGAAGAGGTATAAGGCTGAACCTTTTAGCATCACCGAATTTATGTGTTATTACATGCCTTCTTTCAGTTTTGAATTGGGAGTTAAAAAGCATGATAGATTATCTAAAAGTTTGAAGCTTGAAACTGTAGTTTGAGCCTTGTTCTGTGCCCTGAATTGCCTCGTGTGGCTGAGCCATTTAAATGCCATTTATATGCTGAGGAAATGTGTTGAGTATCAAGGATTTATGCTCAGTCTTATTGCCTCCTGTATATTTTAAGAAATTGTTAAATTGTGTAGATAAAGAGAGCATATATGCCTTGCTTTATCTTGATTCTTGAGAGGCTATGTTCATGAGCTTTTGAACCTGTTTGAGTGATGTTTATGTTGCTGGAAATGTGTTTTTATCATAGGCTTATTTTCAGTTTCAAGGCTGGGATATTGATGCTTGAATTTAGTTAAAAGTTTATATGTGAGGTGCTTGAATATTGTGTTTTTGGTGCCCTGTTTGTTGTGTTTATTGAAGCTGCTGATTATGGCAAATTTTGTGCTGAGATGAATGTTGAAAAATCAGATTTTATGATCAGCCTTGAGATCTTCTTGTTGTGCTCAAATTTGTTTAGTTTTGAAATAAATTTTGAAGCATTTTGGCCTTGTATTTCGAAATTGTTGGTGGCCTTGTCATGGCTGCTACGTATTGGTGTTAGTTCTTGCTGTGACGGCTGAGTTTAACGTGTTTAAAAGGTTCAGTGAAGAAATAAGAAAGATTCGAGTATGGCCATGTATGCAATTGTTTGTTTTCTGGTTTCCTGTCATTATCATTTCCGCCTTAGGCTAAATTGTCCAAGTAACTTGCATTGTGGCATTAATTATAATGTTCTCTCAGAATTTAAAATGTGATGCTTTTAGTTGATATATGTTTGAAACCTGGTTGTTCTACACATGATGGATGGATTTGTGTGATGAAACTGAAGGTTTGAGATAAAGCTAAATGTTTGATTAAATGGGCAGTTCTATATAGGCAATTGCCAACAATTTGATCTTATTAATTCTAGCAAATCGATTCACTCTTGAATTGTTTTTAAAACTCCTTGAGCATTATTATTTTTGAGGAAATGATTGTTGGTCTTGTTGCTTTGAATGGTTAATATTACTGAACGTTTGACATGTTAACCTTATGCTGCAAGATTTAGTTTATTTTCAGCCAAGTCCCATTTATAAGCATGCTTAGAGTTGGTAGAATTATATGCTTTTATCTGCCTTAATTTTCTGTCTTATGTGTGTTATTAATTGTTTGTGTTTAATTGCAAGGTTTAATCAACCTCAAACAAGACCCTTATTAATAATAATAATTAAACCCTAATTTGTAGATTAAGAGGAGTCGAGCCCTCGCTCTTGTTTGCTCGTGCATTCACCTATCATCCTCTGCAGAGTATCAGGTGGGTCTTGATAAACTTACCATGTATGTTAATTTCTATAAATGCCTGGCTTGATGATGTAAGTATGCATGTGAACCGGTATTCTATGAGGCCTAACTCTAGCCTTTAGAGAGCTTAGTCCATGTGCCGGATGCTCCCGTCATGTGTCGATGGCTCCATGTTCGCAAAAATATTTTCACTACACGCAAGTGTATGATGTAGTTATAGTAAGCGTCGAGCAAGGTCGTATTCCAGAGATTGTTGTTAAAATAATTAAGTATCAAAATGTAGACGATTAAATATTATTTAGACTAGTGTAAATTTGAATGATAATTTTATTCTAAACTAACGAATGATTGAAAATAAATTCTAACACTAATGAAGACTTGTTCTAAGATAAATCAAGAATGAGAAAATAGATTCTAGGCTAAGCTTTCTTCGGGATTATTCTAGCAAAGATTTCTTATTCATTCAAACCTTATTTAATTCTACCAATTGTATGGATAATCACTAGATTAATTTACACATTTCTCTCGAACAAGTTAAATCGTAGATATTAATTGTTATCTATCTCCTCTCGGTCTCAAGATGAACAACTAACTCCCATTAACTCCTAAGATTCTAGTTCCCTCGCAAGATTCTATCAACCTCTCGGCCTGTTTAGTCTCTTACGTTATGAATTTTTCAATTTTAGCAACCAACTATCTCTTCTCGGTCTCAAGTCAATCACAAATATACACAAATACGGGCCCTATATTCACATAATTCATATAAGCACAAGAAATTGATAAACGAACAATAAATCGGAATGAATAAATACAATCACTTCATAAAATAATCCGAGTACTCACAAATCCTAGAATCCCTAAAAGGTTTAGCTACTAAACATATTCTCAAAACTCAAAATAATTAAATCCACGAGTTCAATGAAGAAGAAAAAGAGAAAAGAAAGAAGAACTGTAGTCGCCGTTAGTTCCCGAATCTTTAATCTTGACTTCCTCGAATTCCTCGTGCGTTTCGTGCTTTCTCTAGGCCTCCAAAGGTGTCCAAAAGTCCCATAATCGAGTTCTTCAGGTCTCTTTTATACTGTAGGCCGAATATGGGTTGAAAAAGGGAAGAAATTGCATAAGAATCCTACTTCTGGCTGATCTGATCTTTTCGTCACACGAGTCGTGTCACATGCCACACGAGTTGTGTGACATTTTCTCCAAAAAATACCAACTCCCAGACTCACATGACCGGGTCACACGAGTCGTGTGACGCCACACGACCCGTGTGAAAAAGCCGTTGCCACAACTCTTGTTTTCCCAATCCACACGACTCGTGTCAATACCCACATGAGTCGTGCGGCCTCGATTGCACCCCATTTTCGCAGTTTTTTGTTCCGATTCCATTTTTAACGCTTTTCCGGACATATTTCCTGCAAAACCAACGACAAAAATACTTCTATCAAAGATTAATATATAAAATAAAATGGTGCAATATCAAACGATAAGAGGTATTTTGGTTTGGGAATGAGAATATATCACTCATAATGCATTCATGAATGCATGAAAATATGATGAATGTCAACTCTCCAAACCAAAAATGGTGCAATATCAAAATGGTGCAAAATAAAAATACCTCCACTACTTCTCTCTAATCAACATAAAGTGTTTCTCATTCTCAAACCAAAATAATCCGTACACAACCCATAAATGCTCAAATCAAACTGCAAAGGAAGTACTTGATCGTTTTTTTTTCTCTTTTTTTTTTTCGTTTATTTATTTATTTTTTTAGAGAGTTCAATTTTTTTTTTTTTCCAAACAAGGTCAAACTGCAAGAACAATATTCTTTAGGTATAAGCATTGAAGGTCATCCAATTGTCCTAGAGTGGTTTCCCATTACTCATTACCCGTCAAAATAAATCAACTAGTAAAAGGAGTAGAATCCCGACAATTCAACTTGCGAGTTCTCTTTATTATCATTTTCTTCTCTATTTTTCTTCTTTTGTTTTTCGGTCAAACATCGTAAATGCAACTCAATTACACCTCATTCCATACCCAATCATCCAATAAATAACTCCGTTATCCCCACATATCCCAAACGATAGTCAACTCTCTAAATAAATAAGATAAACTGGTCGACAAGAAAAAAGATAAACTGGTCGACAAGAAAAAGACTTAAGGCTCAAACGGGCTACTAGTGAAAAATATTTTTAAGGACAAAGAACAAGGCCAAACGAGCTAAATTCAAAAACCGCTTGAATCTTTTTCAAAGCTCATAATCACTAATGCATTTTTTTAAGTTTAGAATCAAGGCAAATTTTAATAACTCGGGTACTCAATTGACACTTACATACAAAGAATAAAGGCTCAAATCTCACTAGGCTCAATATATCGTTAATCTAAGGCTCACAAGCATTTTCATCTAGGCATGACTTTTACAAACCCCATCACAATTCCTCAGTCACATCAAATCACAATTCACCATTCAAGTTATACATACCATCATCAACCCAAAAGCCCAAAATACACAAGGAACTTACTCATGATAAATCCTACTCCTAAAAAGCAAATAAATGTGCTCTACTCAATAAATACATTGAAAGAAAAATAAACTAACGCAACCTACATGAAATGCAAGATAGATTGGGATAATAACCTAAAATATGCCGCACCCCTCCTCCACACTTATTCTTTCGAGAAAGAACAAATTTGAAAGAAAAAGTGGTATATCTTAGGAACCAACTTCCTGATAATCACGGATGAGGAGGGGAAAATTCCCCTTATGTCTTTGCATTCACTCAAATAGCTGCTCGAAACCGCTGTTCATCCTCTCCTCTAGCCGGGCTGCAGACGCACGGTTCTCATCCCGCATAATCCCTAAGTCTGTCCTAAGCTCTCGCATCTATCTCTCTAGCATCATCATCCGCTCATCCATGTCCGGCACTCGACGTCGACGCCTCTTCCTATACCGCTGCTCAGATGCTCGTGAGGACTCCGATCTGTCCTCACCTACCGGCTGCTCGGGTACTTCGCCATCACCCTCGTACCTCACAAGGGCTCCCACATCATCCCCCTCAAAGGCGGCTATCTCATCCTCCTCCTCATTCTCGGCTACCCGGTCATAAATATTCGGCCGCGAGGCGAGTTTCCGAAGAGCCCCCACCAACCGTCTCTCTGCTACAGCTCGCTGATGCTCATCGGTGTCCATCTGCCAATTATTCTGCCGGTGGACTCCTGTCAAATGGGGAATGGTACAAGAAAGTTGTCGCCCAACTTCTGTAAGAAGAACATGTTGTCATTCATATGGGTCTTCAAATAGCCCATGTAGAACATGTTGTCATTCATATGGGTCTTCAAATAGCCCATGTTCACTAGAGCCAACAAATTCAGCAAGTTCCCTCTCGGGACTTTCTCCCAATCTATGTGGCAAATCCCTAGATGGTTGGTAATCATAGTCACGACTCCACCACACCGGATCACATCCGTGTCTGCCCGGCTCACGCAGAGCAGATGGTCGCCTACAACACGTCCAATCTCAGGTCTCTTCTGCGTCATCAGACACCAAAGGATAAGGATAAACACCTCGGCCTTCATGTCTGTCCCGCTCTCACGGCCTGCAAACACTGTACTCGCCAACATCCGATGCATGTAACGGAGCACCGGGTTGCCCGCTCCTGGAGGGGGCCCGCTCCTCCGGAGGTCAGGGTAATGGACCGCCAAAAATCGGTCTCGTCATAGTGCTCGGTATCCACATAAGTGACCCCTCCACTGAAACATCTTGCGAGCTCCTCTTCGTCGAGGTTTCACTGTTGGTTGTCTAACTGAAAAGTAAGCGTCTCGAATTGGATCGACATGGGCCTCCTTGTCTTGTCCAAAGTGCAGAAGAATTCGAGCATCATCCTCTTGCATGTTGCTGGACGAGCACGGAAAGCTCTCTCTAACCCGAGTCTATCCAAAAGAGGCACCACTGCCTCACGTATGCTGAGCACTCGCTCGGTGGCCTCGTCCGGGTATCGAGTCGGCTTGATTACCATCCTCGCGAGTCGGTTCCATCTCTCTCTCTGCCACTGATGCACCAATTCGACTCCCAAGACGCGGGGATCGAACTCGATATTTTTGTTATCCCTCGCCAATTCGACTCCCAAGACGCGGGGATCGAACTCGGCAGTACTCCACCGCCTCGTCCACCGAGTCCTCCACCGACGAGGGATAACGAAAATGTCGAGTTCGATCCCCGCGTCTTGGGAGTCGAATTGGCGCACAGTGGCAGAGAGAGAGAGATGGAACCGACTCGCGAAGATGGCAATCAAGCCGACTCGATACCCGGACGAGGCCACCGAGCGAGTGCTCGGCATACGTGAGGCAGTGGTGCCTCTTTTGGATAGATTCGGGTTAGCGAGAGCTTTCGTACTCGTCCAACGACATGCAAGAGGAGGGTGCTCGAATTCTTCAGCACCTTGGACAAGACGAGGAGACCCATATCGAACCAATTCGAGACGCTTACTTTTCAGTTAGACAACCAACAGTGGAGTCTCGACAAGGAAGAGCTCACAAGATGTTTCAGTGGAGTGGTCACTTATGTGGATACCGAGCACTATAACGAGACCGATTTTTGGCGGTCCATTACCCTGACCTCCGGAGGAGTGAGCCCATCCAGTTTGCATGCGGAGCTGTGAATGCCGCGGTTATGCGCAACCCGGTGCTCCGTTACATGCACCGGGTGTTGGCGATTACGGTGTTTGCACGCCGTGAGAGCGGGACAGTCACAAAGACCGAGGTGTTTATCCTTTGGTGTCTGATGACGCAGAAGAGGCCTGAGATTGGACGTGTTGTAGACGACCATCTGCTCCGCATGAGCCGGGCAGACACAGATGTGATCCGGTGTGGTGGAGTCGTGACTATGATCGCCAACCATCTAGGGATTGGTCATACAGATTGGGAGCAAGTCCCGGGAGGGAACTTGCTGAATTTGTCGGCCCTAGTGAACATGGGCTATTTGAAGACCGATATGAACGACAACATGTTCTTACAGAAGTTGGGCGACAACTTTCCTGTACCATTCCCACATTTGACAGGAGTCCACTGGCAAGAGAATTGGTAGATCGACACTGATGAGCATCGACGAGCTGTAGTAAAAAGACGGCCGGTGGGGGCTCTTCAGAAACTCGCCCCGCAGCCGAATATTTATGATCGGGCAACCGAGAATGAGGAGGATGAGATAGCCGCCTTTGAGGGGGATGATGTGGGAGCCCTTGCGAGGTACGAGGGTGATGGCGAAGTACCCGAGCAGCCGGTAGGTGAGGACAGACCGGAGTCCTCACGAGCATCTGAGCAGAGGCGTTGACGTCGAGAGCCGGACATGGGTGAGCGGATGATGATGCTGGAGAGAGAGAGAGAGATGCGCGAGCTTAGGATAGACGTAGGGATTATGCGGGATGAGAACCGTGCGTCTGCAGCCCGACTAAATGAGAGGATGAACAACTATTTCAGTGGATGTAGAGACATGAGGGGAATTTTCTCCCTCTCCAACCGTGATTATCAAGAAGTTAGTCCCCTAAGATATACCATTTTTTCTTTCAAATTTGTTTTTTCTCGAAAAAATAAGTGTGGGGGAGGGGTGCGGCATATCTTAGGTTCTTATCCCAATCTATCTTGCATTTCATGTAGGTTGCATTAGTTTATTTTTCTTTTTATGTATTTATTGAGTAGAGCACGTTTATTTGCTTTTTAGGAGTAGGATTTATCATGAGTAAGTTCCTTGTGTATTTTGGGCTTTTTGGTTGATGCTGATATGTATAACTTGAATGGTGAATTGTGATTTGATGTGACTGAGTAATTGTGATGGGGTTGTAAAAGTCAAATTTGCCTTGATTCTAAACTTGAAAAAATGCATTAGTGATTATGAGCTTTGAAAATGATTCAAACGGTTTTTGAATTTAGCTCGTTTGGCCTTGTTCCTTGTCCTTAAAAATATTTTTCACTAGTAACCCATTTGAGCCTTAAGTCTTTTTCTTGTCGAACGGTTTATCTTATTTATTTTGAGAGTTGACTATCATTTGGGATATGTGGGGATAACGGAGTTATTTATTAGATGATTCGGTATGGAATGAGGTGTAATTGAGTCGCATTACAATGTTTGACCTAAAATCAAAAAGAAGAAAAAAAAATGATAATAAAGAGAGCTCGCAAATTGAATTGTCGGGATTCTACTCATCTTACTAGTTGATTTATTTTGACGGGTAATGGGAAACTATTCTAGGACACTTGGATGACCTCTAATGCTTATGCCTAGAGGATATTCTTCTTGCAGTTTGATCTTGTTTGGAAAAAAATTGAACTATTTAAAAATATATAAATAAATAAACGAAAAAAAAGAGAAAAAAAAACGGTCAAGTACTTCCTTTGCTATTTGATTTGAGCATTTATGAGTTGTGTACGGATTATTTTGGTTTGGGAATGAGAAACGCTTTATGTTGATTAGAGAGGAGTAGTGGAGTATGTCGAGTAATCTATTTACCCGAATGGTATGATTGTTTATTTGAGCCACTTAACCCATATGTATATCTTACCCTTGACCAAATAGCCTACGTTACAACCCGAAAAGTCCTTTTGATTTAAAGTTCATGATTATTAGTTGTGTTTAAAGTAGAGTTTTAGATGATTGGCAAACATATAGTTAATCGGTTGTTCAATTTGACTTGAGCGTATCCTTCTCTTTTTTATATTGATGACATGTGAGTGAGACACTTATATATTCCTATTTGAGAGTTCCTTGATTCAAGGTAGATACAAGATAGTAATCAAAGCATGATAATTATGATCGTTTGAATTTTTCTTGGTTGCATTGAATAACTTGAAGTTGTTCTAGTTTAATATCACTAATTATGCTTGAGTTATGATTTTCTTGTTCGGGGACGAACAAGGGTTTAAGTTTCGAGGATTTGACATTCATCATATTTTCATGATTTGGCCATGCTTATCGTTTGATATTGCACCATTTTATTTTATTTATTAATCTATGATAGAGGTATTTTTGTCGTTGGTTTTGCAGGAAATATGACCGGAAAAGCGTTGTCAGGACGAAGAATGGGGTGCAGTCAAGGCCACACGACTTGTGTGGGTATTGACACGAGTCGTGTGGATTGGGAAAACAAGAGTTGTGGCTACGGTTTTTTCACGCGGGTCGTGTGGGTTGTGACACGGGTCGTGTGGCGTTACACGACTCGTGTGACTCGGTCGTGTGAGTCTGGGAGTTAGTATTGTTTTGGAGAAAATGTCACACGACTCGTGTGACATGTGACATGACTCGTGTGACGCACAGATCAGATCAGCCAGGAATAGGATTCTTATGCGATTTCTTCCCATTTTCAATCCATATTCGGCCTACAGTATAAAAGAGACCTGAAGAACTCGATTTTGGGATTTTTTGAGGCCTAGAGAAAGCACGAAACACACGAGGAATTCAAGCAAGTCAAGATTGAAGATTCGGGAACTAACAGCGACAATAGTTGTTCTTTCTTTTCTCTTTTTTTTCTTCATTGAACTCATGAATACTTCATTGAATTCATGGATTTATTTATTTTGAGTTTTGAGAATATGTTTAGTAGCTAAACCTTTTAGGGATTCTAGGATTTGTGAATATTTGGATTATTTTATGAAGTGATTTTATTTATTCATTCCGGTTTATCATTAGTTTATCAATTTCTTGTGCTTATATGAATTGTGTGAATATACTGTTCGTATTTGTGCATATTTGTGATTGACTTGAAACCGAGAGAAGATAGTTGGTTGCTTGAAATTCATAACGTAAGAGACTAAATAGACCGAGAGGTTGATAGAATCTTGCGAGGGAACTAGAATCTTAGGAGCTTATGGGAGTTGTTCATATTGAGACAGAGAGGAGATAGATAACAATTAATATCTAGGATTTAACTTGTTCGAGAGAAAGGTGTAAATGTCACACGAGTCGTGTGATATTTTATCCAAAAAATACCAACTCCCAGGCTCACACGAGTCGTGTGGCGCCACACGACCCGTGTCACAACCCACACGACCCGTGTGAAAAAGCCGTAGCCACAACTCTTGTTTTCCCAATTCAGACGACTCGTAGGGGTGGGCTCGGTTCGGTTATTGTCATTTTTCTTAGGAACCGTTCGGTTTTTTTTAGTCTTCATATCGGTTCGGTTAACTTAATTTTTTTGGCAAGGACCGGTGTAGAACCGGAAAAACGGTTTCGGTTCGGTTTTTCGGTTTTTTGTGGATAACCGATTCTCAATAGAAAACCGAATTGTACAAAATAACCGAGCTAAAAAAACAACTAATACCTAACAATTCAATACATTACAAACCAACTACAAATCAGTTATCACTTACCACACTTCAATACACAATTACTGAATTACATTACAAAGTGCAAACCACAAATCAGTTACCACACTTCATGACTTCAATAAATAAATATCCACAAGGACCACAAGGTCCACAACAAACACAAGCTGAAAAGTGAAAGCATGATAGATAAAGATAATCATAATTGTTCAAGTCACAAGTCTAAAAGACTTCAAGTTCCCAGTTCCAACTTCCCACAAGGCCACAACCAGTTAACCACAAGCACACAAATGACAAAACTAAAAAGTTCTTACCAAATACAAATTATCCAAATTTCAACAAGTCATAATTCATAAAGCAAAGCACTGAAGCAATGAAACTGAAATAAATTGTTCAAACTTTAATCTTCAAACACCAGTGACACCAGACTGTTTCTTAGATGATTTTCCAGCATCTACTCCTTTGTTGGCCTTTGAAGTTTTGCTTTCCTTATCTTTTTTTTCTTCCAGTTTTTTCCTCAGTTCTCTTTCTTCTTGGTCCAACTCTGTGTGAAGTGAAAAACAGTAGAACAAAATCAAAAACATTAAGAATATAGTATGAAATATGAATGAGTTAAGATTTTAAATCATATCATATTCAATTATTCATAAACTTCACCTTGTTCTGTTTTCTCAAGCCATTCCATTTCCTCAGGAGTAGGGGTATATGCAAGGCTGGTAATTACATCTGACTTCAACCATTGTTGTAGGCAAATCAATGCTTCAACTGACTTTGGAGTTAATGAACTCCTATAAGGATCAATTACCCTCTTTCCTGTACTAAAAGAAGCCTCAGATGCCACAGTGCTGACTTGGATTGCCAAAACATCCTTGGCAAGAGCTTGCAAGTTAGGATACTTGGATCCATTTAACTTCCACCAATTCAAAATATCCCAATCACCCTTAGGTTTCTCTATAGGATCAAGCAAGTATCTATCCACTTCATGAGCAATTACAATTGCATTTCCATCTTCAAGATCTTTTTGCCAATCCTCCATCATCATTGCCCTTCTCCCTGTCACCTTCATGGATGGGCACCTAAGTGGCAAGTGAAAGCAAAACAAAAAAACACAATATATTAACATATGCACTGTGCACACAAAATAAATAAGTCATACAATTTCAGAACAAAAAGTTAAACTAAAAATTTACCTGCTGCTAGCTTCTTTCTGTTCAGCTTCAGAATCTCCCAAGATTTTCTTTGTGTTACTACTTTGACCACCATTCATTGATGCATATAAATCAGTGAGTGTGACAATCAAATCTTTGAGTTCTTCAGTTTTTCTCTTCTCATAATCACTATCATGTTGCAACATTGTTTGAAGAACCCTTGAGAAATACCTCAACTTATATCTAGGGTCCAACACCAAAGCTACAAGAAGAAGTTTGTTCACATCATCTATGGTATCAAAGTACTTCCTATACTTCCTCCTCATTTGCACAGACATATTAAACAAAGTCTTCTCATAATCAGTGCTTTGAGTTGTCACTGGTGCATCAAACAGATCATCAATTTCACACTTGATTGTCACAATCTCACTAAATGCTTTATGGGCAGTTGGTGTGTTAGTGCAACTAACATTAAGAGTGACATCAAAGAATACTCTCAAGAACTTAATAAAAGCCTTAGCCCTATGCCAATCTTCCTCAGTTGGTGGCCCAACTCTCTTTTTCCCTTTGTTTTTTCTTTTCCTTTTCTCACCCTCTGCCCCCTCAGTTCCAAATACCAACTGATTCAAATCAGTCACATGACTGACATCATCCTCATCATTTTCTTCATCTTCATCTTCATCAAAGTATCCCTTATATTTAGTGTCCTCCTCTGCTAGCCTATCAAATGCCAACTTCAACTCATAAGCTGTTTCCAGCATTATAAAGGTTGAATTCCACCTTGTTGGCACATCTAGCACACAAATCTTTTTGCTATCCAACTCTTCTTTTTTCACACATTCTTTAAATTCTTGAAGTCTAGCAGGTGAACTTCTAACATACTTTACTGCATTCCTAATAGATGCCACTGAATTATCCATACAATTCAATCCAGATTTAACAATCAGATTCACCACATGAGCCAAACATCTTACATGGAGATATTTCCCCCCTAAAACAAGCTGTTTATCACCATTATTAAGCTTTCTTTTCATATAATCCATTGCAACCTTGTTGGCAGATGCATTATCAACTGAAATGGTCAAAACTTTCTTAATTGACCACTCTTGCAAGCAATTTTCAAGAAGCTTTCCTATTGTTATCCCTTGATGATTTGGAATGACACAGAAATTAAGAATCCTCTGCATAGTCCAATTAGCATCAATGAAATGGGCTGTTAGCACCATGTAATTGATGTTTTGGATTGAAGTCTATGTGTCAATTGTCAAACTAACACAATGATTCTTAAGTTCAGTTTTTAAAGCTTCTTTCTTAGCATTGTACATGGTTAAGAAAGACTTAACCACAACTTTCCTACAAGGAATTTGCCACTTAGGAACAGCTACAACACAAAATCTCCTAAAACCACTCTTTTCAATTGCAGAAAATGGCATTTCATCAATCACAATCATTTCAACAGCAGCATTAGTGCAATTTTCTTGTGTCCAATGTGTAACAACAACATCTTTACCCTCTAAATCCACAGCAAAATGTTTCTGACCCTCTCCTAAGTTTCTAGCACTACCAGGATAACTATCACAATGCAATTCAAGGTGTTTTTGGAGAGTACTAGTTCCATTCCTAGTTGAGTTGCAAGCTAGATCAGATTTGCAATACTTACATTCAGCTCGGGTAGTTTTTCCAACTTCCACCTTCACACCCTCTTCATTTGCAACCATCAGTGGCTTTTGGACGGTTTTGAAGTGGCTCCACACCCACGACCTCCTCTTCTTTCCTTCTGAAGCCTCCCGTAATCTTCTTTTCTTTTGTGGTTGTGGGTTCTTCGAATTAGGGTTCTGTAACTTCTGTTTCTTCTCTTTTGAGGTACCAACATCTTTAGACGGGTTTGAGCTTTGACTATGGCTACTCTTTTCGGATTCTGAAGCCATGAGCAATTGAGAATCAAAGGAATGAAGGAAGAGGGATTTTTAGGGCTCAAAACTTCAAAATTTGAAGCTTAAAATGAAAACTGAAATCGATTTAGGGTTTTAAATTCAAATGGAAAAGGGATTTTTATGATGGATTTTAGGATTAATTTAGGGTTTGGACATCGAAATTGAATCGAAATTGATGCAATCTCAACTCTGTTCGTCGATTAATTGATTTTGGAGAGTTGCAATTTGCCAATTTGGGGCTCGGGAATGACGGGAAGAAGAAGAAGAAAAGAAACTGAAAGGGTTCGATTTTTTTGAGAGAGGTTAATCTGACTAGTGACTAAGGCTGTTTAATTTATCATTTATTTACCCAAAATAAACTAACCCAGGTTAGTTTTATTAGACAACTAAGTAAAAAATATGGTTAATATATGTACACAACCGGTTCCTCGGTTTTTTTACTTGCTGTGAATTGAAAACCGAAAACCGGAACCGAAAAAGGATGCTAATAAACCGAACCGAAAATAACCTGCTTTTCACATGAATAACCGGACCGAACCGGCTTATTTCGGTTCGGTCCGGACCGGTTTTCCGGTTTCCGGTTCGAAAATCCCACCCCTAACGACTCGTGTCAATACCCACACGAGTTGTGTGGCCTCGACTGCGCCCCATTTTCGCCGTTTTTCGTCCCGATTCCATTTTCAACGCTTTTTCGGACATATTTTCTACAAAACCAACGACAAAAATACCTCTATCATAGATTAATAAATAAAACAAAATGGTGCAATATCAAACGATAAACATGACCAAATATCACAATATATCACTCATAATGCATGAAAATATGATGAACATACCATGTATGTTAATTTCTATAAATGCTTGGCTTGATGATTTTGTTATGCATGTGAACCGGTAGTCTATGAGGCCTAACTCTAGCCTTTAGAGAGCTTAGTCCGTGTGTCGAATGCTCCCGTCGTGTGTCGATGGCTCCAGTATTTGGGTGGACGGCTTGTTCCTATCTTTTTTTAGATTGATTGGGTAGAGATGTATTCACATGAGCGTGGCTGTGTTTATGGAGGGTAGACTAGTCGATTTGTTTACATACTGCGACCATGATTTTAAGTCTTTATATTGATTATATTGCATGGTATTCCCAAGGTGATCTAGTTGTTTTCTCACTTCCACTATTAACCATCTTTCAGGTTGAGCTAGTGGTCGTGACGAAAGGCGAGGGAGGCGGGGTCACTATATGTTGTTGAACTGCTAGTTACCTGCTTCCGCTTTATTTATTTATTATTATCTCATTGTCAGACTTGACTTATTATCATGTGGGAACTGAACTATTGTTTTCTGAGATTTATGAAACTTGAATAATATTTGAGATTTGGTTTTATTGGATATATTAATCATGTTGGATTTGCCTTGAATATTTCCCATGATTGACTAAATGTTGGAACATGTGTATTGTTTTACATGAGATATTTGTTTCGGGATGGTTGTACCCCGTTGTTTAAGTGTTTGACTTAAACGGTTTTTATGTGGATAATCGAGTAGCGCCTGTTAAATAAATCTTTAATTGGATTTTTGAAAAATTAACTCTGATTTTTTGAAAATAAATTGGTATTTTTGCACTTAAAAATAACGGGGCGTTACAGTTTGGTATCAAAACAGGTCTACGTTTCTGTAGACTGCTTCTGAATTTGTTTAAGTAATTGTGTATATGACCCCCCGCTTCGTCCAGCTGCGCCAGCTCAAGGTATGAGTGTTTTTTAAATTGTTTAACTGTTTATTTGGGGCTTAGGAATTTACCCTCCGTATATATGGACTTGAACTCTAGTAGTATAGAGTTAAGTTCTGGCTTTAACAGTTATGGGTTGAAAATTTTGATATGATCGAGTTAAATTCTGTCTATAGCAAATCTCTCGCTATAAGTTTGGTGTCTTCGAGTGAGGACCATTCATAAGCCATGTCGAAAGGAGAAGGCTTAAGTGAAGAGCAGACAACCGAAAAAGTCTCAGTTATGTGTGTTATTTGGAAGTCTGTAACCGTTGTCAATAGGACCATCAGATGCGTGTTAGAACCCAGTCGAATGCGAACCGGGAGAAGAGTCTTGGTGCTTTGTCCATGTTGTGGGTCGACCCCGAGGAGTGGTGGGGAAACGTAATATGTAACACTATTGCAACTCTCGAGAGTGGCTAAGCCTCGAGAAAGGCGATAGTTGTCTATTCTTTTGCGAAAATTTTAACACGAAGGAATCCGACTTTGATTTTAGAGCGGATAGACCGATCCTACACATCATGAATATCGTATGTCGTGACTGCGAGGTGACACTTCAATCTTGAAGGAAACGACAAAATTTCATTCCATGTATTGAGTCGAGAGCGATCGCTTAGCGGCAGCGGGCTAACCGGGAATGACTTGGACCGATGGTGGAGGCAGTTAATCGTGGACTCGTGAAGTCGAAGCAGTCTTGTTTCTTTCTTATGTTTTGTTTTCTCGTAGTCTTTCGCAAACCTTTGTTTATTTCCTTTCGCTTGGCAGACAATTTTGAATTGTTCTTGAAACTTCTTTTTACTATTCAATTTCAGTACTTTGGAAGTTTTGCTTATCTTTTCTTTCTTTGCGTATGATAAAGTTTTCGGATGGAGTTTAACATCTTATTTTAAGTGGATCTATATATGTCCTTAGTAAGTTTAAGATCCTTGTTTCGTGATACCCCCCAAATTCGCCACTGAAGGCTCAAGAGAGCGAGTAATGTTGCAACTCTTGAGAACATCCTAGCCTCGAGATAAACAACGACCGATTATTTCTCTGTTTGATCAAATTGAGCGTTGTACCGGAGGAGCTTACGTGGTGGCCGACGTATACCAAGAAGTGTTTTCCCCCTTAAAAGATTATGAAGAAATCTTTTAAGGAGGGTAGTCGAGTCTAGTGCAAGCATATCGTGAGGTGCAAAACTGTCTTCGTTCTTGAAATTTGTTCATCGTAGTCTTTGGAACCTCTCGTTCTTTATCCATTTCGTGGTTTGAGAGTAATCTTTTGGATTTCCTTTGGCTTCTTCAACCCCTTTAAACGCTCATTCTCACTTTTCATCAAGTTTTGCAACCTTGTGTATCAATTAAGACAAGTATTTTTGTTTTTCCACTTGTCTTATATCATTCCTTCAGTAGTGGTTATGTCTTTCGGACTGAGTAATTCCCCGTCGTCAACGACATCCTGGTCTATTTCCGAGACACGGACAAGACGAATCAACCGACTGCGAAGATGATCAATCGCTATCAAGGAATTAGGATTTGTTCATTTAATTGAAGACTTGAGGTTGGGCTCGTTTAGGACTGCTAGCATGATTAGCTACTTGAGATAGAGCTGACGTGACGGCCGACATTGTTAGCCGGAAAAGTCGAGGCGAGCTAACTATGTAATGTCTCGGCAGAAGCCGCTGACTTAGGGGGAAATTGTCATTAGAGTTCTTTTGAGATTTCGCCTATCGTTAGACCTGTTGCGTATTCATTGTGTTGTTTGAGGAAAGTGGTGGACTTGGAACCCAGACTTGCACCTTACTATTTCTGAGATTCTTGAAACTTTTGAAATTGTGAAACGACGGAATGATATATTTTTTTGTCGAACCCAACTTTTTCGAAAATTTTGTAAAACCATTTTCTTTTTTGGAAAAATTGCGGCTAATATCATGACCTTCATCGAGATTGCAAATTAATCACAACATTTCAACTTTTGCATAATATATCGCGCCCTTCAATTCTTTGCAAAACGATACACGCTTTTCATCTGCTGCCCCAACTCGTCTGACGTGGCACTCAAAAATGCCAATGCACCTGTTGATGTGTATTTAATAGACAATTGTGTTTTTGCAAAATTGCGGCTAATATCATGACCTTTATCGAGATTGCAAATTAATCACAACCTTTTAACTTCTTGCATAATATATCACGCACTTGAATTCTTTGCAAAACGATACATGGGTTTCATCTGCTGATGTTTATTTAACAGAAGATATTTTTTCCATCTCATCCTTGGACGAGATGAGAAGGAGATTTTGGAACCCTTGGGGATATATTAGGCTTCGGCTGGAGAGAAAACAGATTATTGAGACTTCTATCTTTTATCTTTTCATCTCAAAACTTATTCTCTCAACAACTTTCACTTGGTTTTCTTTGGATTTTGCTTGGATTCGAGTTTTAGAGATTGTGGCACTCCATAACGAACACGATTTAGTTTGTATTTCGATTTCATTCTTGACTTGGATTAATAGTAATTTCCTTTCATTTGATTATGGATGCGATTTGTTGTGTTGAATCTGTTGTTGGGATTGATATCAATATGTGTGGCTAAATCGCTTCGTTAGGGATAGGAGATATTTGTTTTGGTTCGATTGAGATTCATGTGTGCGTATTTGTCGTTCAATCTATTCGAGTTGTGCTTAATCTAGGGTTAGATGTTTGATCATCATTCTAATCTAGTTAATCAACTTGTAGAATCGGAAGGAGAGAAATTGATTGATCCCCGCTCGTTTAGAATAGGCTTGTTCGTTAATGTATTGTCTATGTGTTAATTGTTCGATAATTGATCGTTCATGTTTGTTCTCTTGTTACGAAGAGTTATTGAGAATAAGCCTCTAAACGAGTATGTTATTTGATCTCTTAACCGAGCGGTTGTGTGCTAATTGATTGCTTGAGAAGCATAAACTAATATCTCCGACTCCCTAACTCACCAGTCATTATTTAAACTCCATTTGGAATTTGAAATGTGTCTTGCTTTATTTTTAAAATTTGTAGTTGATAATCAAAACCAAAACCAATGAATTAAAGTGTTTAGGATTTGTTTTCTCTTTTCGTATGATTGAATACACGTGAAAAGTAAATCCGGCTAACCTTCCCTGATAGACAACCCGATGTTTGAATACACGTGCAACACTATGTATCGTTTTGCAAAGAATTGAAGGGTGTGATATATTATGCAAAAAGTTAAAAAGTTGTGATTAATTTTCAATCTCGATAAAGGTCATGATATTAGCCGCAATTTTGCCAAAAAAAATTTTTGGAACCCTTGGGGATATATTAGGCTTGGGCTGGAGAGAAAATAGATTATTGAGACTTCTATCTTTTACCTTTCATCTCAAAACTTATTCTCTTAACAACTTTCACTTGGTTTTCTTTGGATTTTGCTTGGATTCAAGTTTTGGAGATTGTGGTACTCCATAACGAACACGATTTGGTTTGTATTTTTCATTCTCGACTTGGATTAATAGTAATTTTCTTTCATTTGATTATGGATGTGATTTATTGTGTTGAATCTGTTGTTGGGATTGATATCAATATGTGTGGCTAAATCGCTTCGTTAGGAATAGGAGATATTTGTTTTGGTTCGATTAAGATTCATGTGTGCGTATTTTTCGTTCAATCGATTCGAGTTGTGCTTAATCTAGGGTTAGATGTTTGATCATCATTCTAATCTAGTTAATCAATTTGTAGAACCGGAAGGAGAGAAATTGATTGATCTCGGCTCGTTTAGAATAGGCTTGTTCGTTAATGTATTGTCTATGTGTTAATTGTTCGATAATTGATCGTTCATGTTTGTTCTCTTGTTACGAAGAGTTATTGAGAACAAGCCTCTAAACGAGTATGTTATTTGATCTCTTAACCGAGCGGTTGTGTGCTAATTGATTGCTTGAGAACAATAAACTAATATCTCTGACTCCCTAACTCACCAGTCATTATTTAAACTCCATTTGGAATTTGAAATGTGTCTTGCTTTATTTTTAAAATTTGTAGTTGATAATCAAAACCAAAACAAATTGAATTAGAGTGTTTAGGATTTGTTTTCTCTTTTCGTGTGATTGAATACACGTGCAAAGTAATCCGGCTAACCTTCCTTGATAGACAACCCGATGTTTGAATACACGTGCAACACTATGTATCGTTTTGCAAAGAATTGAAGGGTGTGATATATTATGCAAAAAGTTAAAAGGTTGTGATTGATTTTCAATCTCGATAAAGGTCATGATATTAGCCGCAATTTTGCCAAAAAAAATTGTCTGTTAAATACACATCAGCAGGTGCGTTGGCATTTTTTAGTGCCACGTCAGACGAGTTGGGGCAGCAGATGAAAACCGTATATCGTTTTGCAAAGAATTGAAGAGCGTGATATATTATGAAAAAGTTAAAAGGTTGTGATTAATTTGCAATTTCGATAAAGGTCATGATATTAGCCGCAATTTTGCCTTTTTTTTTTAACTGTCTTGGATGGTAACTTTTTTAACCGAACGCCTGCCCTGGCTGGGTGTAGCCACGCGAATTGGTGGCCGAGCAATGCACGACCGTGCTGAGAGACGCGAGGCTAGCGAGCAACTGATCGTTGACTCGCACGTGAGCTGCACCCGCCATCACCGAACGCACGAACTCCCCGAGCCAGCGTATGCGGCCAAACCTCGACCTTGCAGCTGGTCTCTGAGAAGGTGTGTACGCACGCGTCCCAGTGCCCCGCTTATGCAGCGCCAGCGAGCGTGCCGCCTCTTGGGTGACAGTGCACTAACCCCGAACCATCGATTTCTTTTCTGAACTGTTCAACCCATTCCATGCTGAACTATTTTGTTAGCCTTTTGAACCCTGTTCTTTCGAGCCTTGAACCGAGAGCTGCAAGTTTCACTAAGGCGTGTATGAGTCCTTAATCAATGGTTTTCGATTAAGGGTGTGAGGGTTGTCGATAAGTTCCTATGCCTTACGCGAGAGTTTCTCGACTCTGCAAGATAGGAGGTTTCGTGTTGTTATCGGACGGAGCCTTGGGGTTTTCTGCAGAGGCAATGTCTGTTCCATGAAATTGTAATTGTTGAGAGTATTAAGTAGCAGAGATGTATCGACTACATGGGGTTCCGTGGCGGCCCGTCTGATACGAACGCACAAAGCATATTGAGATCGTGAGCAAGTTGTCAGCGTGACCCGGGCACGTGACTGAAACTTGGCACCGCGTATCAAACCCAAATAGTTGAGCATTTGGGACATACTGTCGAGGCCCTAAGAGACTGGTTGGAGTCTGGTGTACCCGATAAGTATGTCGTGTGGAATTTCCTACCATGGGAAGGTACGCTTATAGCGATGGCTAATGAGCGACGATCTCGATGGTGATATACGGGGTTCTGAGTATGGAAAGAGGTGTGTACACCTCGTTTCTAAACAGAGAGAAAGTTGCAGCCCCATTATTCCAGTCCTTTTGCGACTCTCGACTGAGTCGGCGACTTAGCCTGACGGTTGACCCCATCACTGGAACTTGTGGGAGTGCACGACCTGTCCAGTGCCTCGTGGGGAGGGGACATGTGCGTGACTCTAGGGCACGTGATGAACTTTGAGAAGCTGCATGTGGGCAGAACCCTACCCGTGGAGGTACCCGAGCTGTTGGATCGGTGGATCCATCAGGGAGGGGCCGGGAGAGGTACTCGTCAAAGTCCGACCGGGTAGCCGTGGCAAGTGCGATACGATTCGGGGAGAGCGAGGAGTTTCAGATGGAGTATCCGAGTTTAGTGGTTTGGGATTTCTCTCTGGTGTCTGTTGTCCTGTTAGGATGACTTTCTTTAATTTTCGAGGACAAAAATCTTTTAAGGAGGGTAGATTGTAATGTCCCGTTTGTTTATTAGAACTTTTTTAGTATTATATTATTATTTGTTTGCGTTTTATTTGATTTATTCCTTTGTTTTATATTATTTGCTCGATTATTGTTATTAACTGCTCGTCTTTGCCTGTATTATTTATCTGCTTAAATATTAATTCCTATATGCTTATTTGTCCTTATTTATTTTGTGATTATCTTATTTATTTATGTGTATGAATTTTTAGGATTAATTAAGTTAGAAATAAATTGTTTCGGCGATTTTCGGTTTAATCGCGTAAACCGAACTTTTTCCGTTTAAAAAATCACTTTCGAGCAATCGACTTGTGAAAATTTTTATTTAGCCGGAATCCTGTCTATTTTAGACTTAGTATTGATTTTTGACCCAATTGATCCAATATCACTGCCCATTTTAAGTCAAATTTCCAGCCCAGATTAGTTGGGTTTTCTTGCCAAAATGAATTAAAGATTTTGGCCCAATTTTGTTAGTTTATCCTGGCCCAAAAAAAAACCCACTCCAACCACCCTTATTTCTTTCCCAATAGTCAGCTCATTTCTTGAGCCCTATTTCCCACGCACAATATCACCTCATCACCCTCAATCTCTTCTCCTCGACTGCACATCGATCCTCTGCCAGAAATTCTCCACTCCCGCTGGTGTCGTCTCAAATTCTCCACTCCAGCTCTGGTGCCAATTGAAGTTTGATACTTGTATCCCAAGTACACAGAGTTGCACACGATTTAATTTAAACAGAAGTTAAAGACGATTCAATCAATTGCAGAAGTAGTATAACTTAAAATTGAACCTTCAGGAGAGCGTTCCACTCTCCCTTCTGATCTCTTTCATTAATGCAAACAACACAAACATTCTTCAAAGGTTTACAGTATAGACTCCCTCTACACTCTACTTGAACAATGATCTGCACTACTACTTATCCAACCACAAATCCCTTGTGGTTTTTCTCGTTGGAATCCCTCAAACTAAAATAGAATGAACCTCCGTTCACTCTGTATTTTTCCTCATAGTCAACTCCTCACTTTGGATTTCTTCACTCAATATAAAAATAAAAATCCTAAACACTCAAAAATCACAACTTCGTAGTTTTGGTCTACTCAAAAAA